>JAVSBS010027641.1:0-48705 GCA_033124195.1 Coracias cyanogaster
TTCAAAGCCGTGGAGATGTGGTGCTGAGGGACATGGGTTAGTGGTGACCTGGCAGTGCTGGGTTAACAGTTGGACTTGATGGTCTTGATGGTCTCTTCCAACCAAAATGATTCTATGATTCTACTGAAAATACACATCTCGGGACACTTTTTGTGTGTTAAAGCGAGCTGGTACAGGTTGGGGATTTCACTGGCTGTCCCCAGGCCAGCAGGGGTGAAACATTTTGTCTGAGAACAAAAAGAGGCATATAAAGGAAAGCTGCAAGGTCCTTTGCAAAGAAATAGCTTTTTTTTTTTTCCTCTTTTCCGGCTGAATAGTCTCATCTTGCTCATATTACCTGATAGCAATTAACCTGTAGTCTCCTCTTAAATCTCCCCCGCATTGTGCCACTGCTGCGTGGCCCGGTGATGGCAGAACAGCCAAGGAAGATTTTAGCTGATGATCTGAGCGAGGTTCATACATTTCTGGTAGGGATGGACCCCACCACTAAGGAGCGAGGCTGCAGCAGCCTCCCTGTGCCTGGTCCTGCCCGAGTGCGGGGACAAGGAGCCACAGCAGCTCCACGGGGTCCATCATGAAGTTCACCATCCACCACAGCTCCTGGGAGGAAAAGGAGAAGGGAGGCCACGAGAAGCAAACCCAAACTGGTGTTTAGGGCTGTTTGGTCTTGAACCAGGGCTCATCAGCTTGATGGGGGAGGGGGGGAGGGAAACAAAAGCCAAAAAAGCAGGAGTTTCTTTAAAAGAAAGTGACAAATATGGAAAACAATTTCTGTCATCATTTGCTTTACTGGAAAAGAAATCTTTCTTTAAAAACAAATGAATAAAACCAACGATTTAAATTGCAAATGCTTTACAAACCTGGAACAAATCCTTCCCAAGGCAGAGTGAAATATTGCTGGTTTGTAAGGATTTTGCTTCATCTGCCCCTGTTCAGAAATTCAAGTCGGAAAGCACGGCTGCCCTTTATTATGTATGCCAGCCAACAAGTCCCTTCCATCCTTTAATAACTGTGTCACAACACCTTTTTCAGATGCTTGATGGTATAACGCAGAGGTTAATTGGTTATGGAAATGGCTGCTAATGTTAGAAGTGTGAGGGTAATTTGTTCCCCCCGAGCGGGAAGAAGATGCGGCGGCGGCACGTGAGCTATTGCATCTCCCCCTGAAGGCTGGTCCCTCTGCTGTCCCCATCACCCTGGCCATGGGATGCTCTCCTGGCACGTGCTGGTGACCTTCCCCTCCAACCTGGGCTCCCCAGCCCTCACCCCAGCGCTGCACAGGCTGCCATGCTGGAAGAGGAGAGCTCATGTCCATGGTTCTCAGCATCTTCCAAATCTCCTGGGTGGAGCAAGTGTGCCAGTCTTAAATGAGACTCTATCCCTGGGGAAATCTGGGTGGCTGCGTCCCTTCTGCCCAAAGTCAGCCAAATACTCACACTCTGGGGATGACGACACTGCGTGCATTGGACATTTGCTTAATATCTGCTCTGCACTGCTTCCAAAGCCAACTTTCCCAGAGGAAAAATCCTCCTAATGGGCACGAACAGCCAGGTATGAGCTTTTAGGCCAAGGAAGGGTTTGGATGCATTTCTGCCTCTCTGGTATTGCATGTGTCCCAGGCAGGCAGCTCCCAGCTGGCTCTGCAGTGACGGTGTGCCTTGTTTTGATGAGATCTGGTGCTGCTGAAAGCCTAACCTTGGCCTGGAGCCCTGGGGGAAGTGACTCCTGGGAGGAGGCTTGGTTCCTGCTCCAGGCAGAGCCTCTTGGCCCCCGCAGTGGAGGCTTGCTGGCCGGCAATGGCAAGCATGGCATGATACCTGATGCACTGGGTAGCAGAAGGGCTTGGAGGGGCTGTCTGGGGTGCTCCGGACACATCCTGGCAGGCACTGATGCCTACACAGACAAGGTGCAGCTGCCCCTCAGGACTCTCTAGAGCTGCTCTTTGGGTTAACATCATGCTGTAACACCAGCTTCTTAGGCGAGCATCATATATATTAGTGAGTCACTGGAACAGGTTGCACAGGGAGGTTGTGGGTGCCCCAGCACTGGATGTGTTCAAGATCAGGTTGGATGGGGCCTTGAGCAACCTGGTCTAGTGGGAGGTGTCATGCGATGGCAGGGGGTTGGGACTAGACGATCTTTAAGGTCTCTTCCAATCCAAACCATTCTATGATTCTATATTACCAAGTCCTCTATCCTGTATAAATCAGCGTCCAAAGTGCAGCAAGTACCAAGATACTGACATTGTTATACCGCATTTTTGCGGGTTTCCCCTGCTCAGTAATATTACTTTGGCCAAGGAGGAGTTAACAATCCCCATAGACGTACTTACATTTATAACATACTCATCAAAAGCTTTTAACCCAGAATAACATTTACACAAAGGCTGCAGAGCTCCATCATGCTGCTAATGCTTACAAGATTTCCCTAAATACTTTTCCAGCAGCTCTTCTTATGGAGATAGTCCAGTGGGAATAAGTGAGTTAGGCGCAGTACCCCTGCACGTGTCCTTCCCAGCAACACCACTGCTGGTCCAGCCTGGTGGGATCCACTCGCCTGCACACCTTAGCGAGGTGGGGAGCTCCAAGGGTCCCGTGCTCCAGCATGGGCTGATCCAGGGCAGTTGGAGAGATGGTGGTGGCTGACGTGCAGCCGGGCTGGTGCCAAGGGACAGTGACAGATCAGCTCGTCAGATCTCACACGTCTCAGTGAGAAGATGCAGATGCTTGAGACTTCACCACCAAGACAGAGAGCTTGGGCAGGTGCCTCCCTTCCTTGCAGTGCTGAGCTGAATGTGTTTGGCTTTCCTTTGCATCTCCAGTGAAAAACTTGAAGGCTCGTGCCATTTCATTCATCCTTTTCAAAATGAGTGAATAAAGCTCCTCTTTCCTCCGGCTTCCTCATTCCCCAGTCCAGTAAATAACATGCCACTTACATGTCCGCGTTTCCCTGGATGACAATTTATCGCAACAGAAGCGCCGTTAATGTGGCTGCCTGGCTTCCAGGTGGGGCTGTGCTGGAGTGGCTTCTGTGCTCGCTGTCCTGCCAAAAGTCCTCGGTCCCCAGCCCTGAGGCAATGAGCTGGCACCCGGCGAGGCACCGCATCCCTCCAGAGCAGAAGCATCCAACTGACAGCCTCAGCTACTGCGAGGGGAGGGGGTTAATTTCTAACCTCCGTGTGCTTTATTCTAGACATTAAATCCAAAATGCAGTGAGCGCGAATCGTAGAATTACAGAATCATAGAACGGTTTGGGTTGGAAGGGACCTTTAAAGGTCATCTAGTCCAACCCCCCTGCAATGAGCAGGGACATCTGCAACTAGGGCAGGTTGCTCAGAGCCCCGGCCAACTTGCATCGATGTAGTAAAGCCGGTGGAGCCAACAGGATTTACATGAACTGAGGATCAGGCCCCCAGGCTGTACTCCGTACTGTGGTAAATTCTTACCTGGAGGCACCAGCATATTTAGTCTTGACATCATGGGAACATTACCTACCTGTAGCAGCTTAATTTACGCACTCCCCAACACCTTTAAGATGCTTTATAACCTTGAAAATCCCCTGACAGCAAATACTCTCCACTAGCATATGCCAGCGAGGGAGCGGTGCCGTCGAGCCATACCAATTAAGACACAACATTTCATGTGGCCGCGGTATTTTTTTATGGAGGTACTGTCCATCTTTTTAACTAGGTTTGTTTTTATTGAAGCAAAAACCTGCCCTTTCAGATGAGCGGGCCAGTCTATCAGAGCTGACATTTAGTGGAAAACAAAGTGCAGGCATGAGAAGGTTACGAGAGCTGGCACATGCTTTAGCCCAGATTAGCCCATAACAGAACTGGACTCATCTAGTTTTACTTTGCAAAAAAGCCTTCTGACAGTAAATTTTGCCCTGGTTGTGAGCAGAGGAGGAGGCCGGAGCAGCAACGGTTCTCAGCAGCTGCAGAAATTAAGGGTTTGAGATTTATTCCGTCATATCCACTCCAGAACTGATAAAACAGGTCGGGGCTGGCTACAGTTGGAAGCTCAGTGGCTGCATCTATGGTAGCTTTATGTTTCTGCACCAAGGGGGCTTCTAAGAAAGACGGGGACAATCTTTTAGCGGGGCCTGTTGTGACAGGACAAGGGGTGGTGGTTTTAAACTAAAAGAGGGAGATTTAGACAGGATATAAGGAAGAAATTCTTTACTGTGAGGGTGGTGAGACACTGGCCCAGGTTGCCCAGAGAGGTGGTTGATGCCCTGTCCCTGGAACCATTCCAGGTGAGTTTGGCTGAGGCTCTGAGCAACCTGCTCTACTTCAAGATGTCCCTGCTCACTGCAGGAGGTTGGACTAGATGACCTTTAAAGGTCCCTTCCCACCCAAAACATTCTAAGGGGGAGCATGTTTGTTGTGCAACCTGAGGCAAGGAGCCAAGCACGGTTCATTCTCCAGGACAGATCATCATCCCTGGTGTCATCCCTGCAGTCCTCCACCCCCTCAGAGCTGCTCCGCTGCCGCCTAGCCCAGTGCAGTGTGTTATCTCGGAATAACGTCTGGTCCCAGCAGGATTCAGCCGTGGGAGCTGAGCACCTCCCAAGCTGTCCATTAGGCCTGGCAGGATGTGGTGTTGCCGGTTACTGATTACAGCAAATTTGGCCATGAAACAGTGATCCTCTCCTCGCTCTCTCTGTGCAGCTGCCATTGGGATTGGCAGGAACTTTAAGCTTTCTTAGCTGTGGGTTTCTAATGGCCTTTTTGGACCACTGTCGGTAAGCAGGCTTTATTATCCATGTCCAAATAATACTAAATTAATTATGCAACCTAAACTTGTGCAGTAGATATCCGATTGCAGTCCTGACATTTCCTAACCACCGGGGAAGGCTTTTCCTGGCATGTGTTATTTGCATCATACGGTCACGTTGTTGGCCCTCAGCTGAAGGACAAGGCTCCTTTCTCTTCAGCACTACCCAAAGATGAAGAGACTGTCCCAACCCCAGGAAAGCCATGAGGTAGCTTTGTGTGGAGATAACGCAGGCAGGAGTCAAACTGAATTAATGGCAACCTGGGCCTTGAAACCAAGGGTCACGTGGGCTTTGCGCAGAGGGGGGAACTGGGGAGGGCTGGAAGAGACGTGGTGTCCTCCCAGGTACCGGTAAGAAGTTTTTCTGCAAGTGAAGGAGTTACAATCTCAAGGTTTTGGAGCTAATATCGGTAAATTGCATAGTATTTTTGTGTTTGGAAGCAATATTCAACTGATCTCGGTCCCATGCAGAGTGAGCCGTTGTAGGTGTCTAGCATCCATTTGCCAGGCTGAGAGAATTGGGGTTTTGTTCAGCCTGGAGAAGAAAAGGCTCCAGGGAAACCTTATTATGGCCTTCCAGTATCTGAAGGGGGCCTACAAGAAATCTGGGGAGGGACTTCTTACAAGGGCTTGTAGTGATAGGACGAGGGGCAATGGTTTTAAACCAGAGAAGGGTAGAGTTTGATTAGACATTAGGAAGAAGTTCTTTACCATGAGGGTGGTGAAACACTGGAACTGGTTGCCCAGAGAGGTGGTGGAGGCCCCATCCATGGAGACGTTCAAGGCCAGGCTTGTTGGGGCTCTGAGCAACCTGATCTAGTTAGAGATGTCCCTGCTGGCTGCAGGGGGGTTGGACTAGATGACCTTGGAAGGTCCCTTCCAACCCAATGCATTCTATGATTCTGTGATCCATGCCTTCCTCTCAGTGAAGGGAATGGGCCAGTTGCTGCCGCCGTGAATCTGGTTTTAGGTTTGTACCAGAAGAACCTGGTCTGCTCAGACAGGGAGCACAGGAACTAATCGAATTCACAGCATAAAGATTTTTAGGGAAATATTTGCTTCTGTAAAACTTAAAAGTCTGAGTGTATTTGCTTTTCAGACAATTGTCATTGTTTGCTGGTAAATACTAATAGTGGAGATCTTTAAGCTAAATGTTTGGAAGAAAAGCTTTCTCTCTGCAATTTAGTGCCTTTATCTCCCTATTCATAGACCCAACTCAAAATTCTTTACTCTTAACATCATCATCTGTTGTCATAGAAACTATTGCAATACATAAGTACTCTAAATGACTGCAACTTGGTTGAATGGCAAGGGATCAAGATGGACTGTGATGGGGGAACACTTTAAACAGATATATCTATTGACAACAATTGATGGTGAGAAGAATTGTTCGGTCTCTCAACAAAGCAACATGTACAGCGTTTATTCTTATGCTAACAAAATCACAGAGCAGGATTTACTGAACCTTTTGTTTATTTGGTGTATTCTTTCCTATGAGACACACAAACCAGGAGGCTCTTTGTTTTCTTTAAACAAATCTGCGCAGTCCACTTCTGAACTAATTTCACTGGGATTCCTTGGTGAAATTGCCTATGGAGAGTTGGGGTTTACATTCCTTCTTTCTTAAGTTTATGTTTATTTGTAACAAAGAAATAATACATCTGCTTGGTTTCCTGTGGTTGAGAAAACTAGCACTGAGCTTTGCCTCTTTTGCATTCGTACACCCGTATTCTCTTCAAATGACCAGCAAAAATACATTCCCCAAACCCAGCTAGGCTCTAATTCTGCAGCAACTTCTATACCTCTATTAAGTCTGCAGCCCTGTAAGTCCCATACATCTCTGTGAAGCTTGCACTGTTCCCAAGAAGCAGAACAGAAGGTCAGTTACAAGTTATCGGGTTTTTTTCCCCCTTGCTAGAGCTGCAAAATGCCAGAAGAGCTTCAATTTGAAGCCTGAAGAAACTGTTATTCCTGCATCATCTCAGTGGAATGCAAAGCTCAGACGGGTCCTTAGGATGTGTAAATGTCACAGAGATTCAGTTTTGCAGAGAAGTCACTGACACTCCAGTGACAGCACAGCAGTATTTTGCTTCTGGTTCAGTACAAATTACAGACAACTTGACATTAGAGACCTTCGAATGCAGAAGCAGACTGAAATCCTACATGATCAACTGACTTTCCCTATTTACAAAAACACGGCTTTCATTTAGACGTCTCTTTGGGGACAAATTGATGGAATGGAAACGGAATGAGGAGAGAAGCCGGGGAGCCTTCTGCTTCGTATGGTACCGCTTGCTCCGTGCTGAAGCCTCTGAAGTACGGCTGCGACTCTCGCTTGCGAGATATGACATGTAAATGTTATTGCCACATCCTCTAGCTCTGACACTCGGCCTCTGCTCTCTGTGCTCCCCCTGCACAAGGCACAGAGAGACAACCCGTTTCAATCAGAAAAGACCTCAGCAGCACTTCTAGTCCTTGCTGGTATTCTTTATTTCAGATAATTTCCTGTCTTCATATATGTTGTCTGGTGACTTCGCAATTATCCTCTTCTCTTTCTTTTTGCACGCAGTAACAGCCCGGTGACCATTCTGTTAAGGTGGTTGAGTGCAGCTCGATGCCGCATTTTAAAGCAGTCGTTTGCTGCAAAGAAGACTAAGAGAGATCGCAGCTGGGCTAGGAACTACTGGGGCCATGGGTCCAAATAATGCTTTGGGCTCCACAGACAAATTAAAGAGCCCCAGTGCGGGGTGTGGTGTGTTCATGGGGCCAAGATACTGGGTGAACGGCAAAAGGACTGGAGCAACGGCTTTCACTGCCTGTGAGGTGAAGGTATCATGGCATTCTCCCTTCTGAATCTCATGGAGATCAAGAGACTGTGCAAACATTGCTTTAAACAGCACAGGAGACAAAGGGTTAATAAGAAAAAAAGTTGTGCCAGAATAAGTAAAGTGTACTCTTGCCCCAAGGAGTGGCTTCATGACCTCAATTCCTAGTGGCAAATGAAGACTAAATCAAAACTGCAGGAACCATTTTCATGGCTACACTGCCCATTTTTTGATTTCTTACTGGTTGGGTGGGTTTTTTTAACCTGCTTCCAGCCGTGGCTGTGGGCTGCCTACACAAGCAGCCTGCCCATACCTTCGTCAGACTGAAAACGAGCAGTTCCCTGCAAGCACAGGCTGCATCTGCCAGGGATGCTGGGGCAGGGGTTGGGCCATCAGAAGAGACGTGGTGAGCCCATCTCTGCCATTAGAGAGGGCAAAGCTCCTCCTTGGCAGCTTCCCAGTCTTCAGCGGGAAGGGAATGTGAGTCTCCACCCTGATTTCCAGCCTTTCAGCCACGGGAGGACTTTTGCAGTTCAATTCCCATATTAGAAGGATGGCCTGACCAGGATTAGAGGATCAACATCCCAGGTGACACCAAACTCCTAACCAGTGATGCTACTTGCTGAAGAAAAGTCCTTGCAACTCGGCGGCGCCAGTCGGAAGTCAGGGTTTATATTGCCTAATTAATTCAACTGTCATGAAATCAAACTATCACGTACTTTGATATCTGTCTGTTTTCTCAGGTGCAGTTATATTTGAAGAGACCCCACGCCTGTTTAGCTGTGATCCCTTTTGGAAATAATTGGCGCGGTTTTGATTGATAATGTGTATTCCTCTTTAAAAGAAAACACACTATTTTTCATAATCAGAGGCTGAATGCATAATGAGTGCTCTGGTGCTGCCTTTAGCATCAGGTCTGTCAAACTGCACAGTTATTTCCATATTGATGCAAACTAAGATATTACACTCCCTCATTACATTGACATGGCACATCTTTCAACAGTCAGCTTCCAATCATACGTTCCTTGCAAACAAAATTACCTTCATTTTCTCTTTTGCTACAGAGGGAACTAGCAGTGGAAATGTGCCCTAACAAGCTAATCAACTAATTTTTAGAATATGTTTGAACCATTTAATATTCTAAAAGAAAACAAGAAAAAGTTGCTAATGGGTATGCTGGCATAAACAGAAATAAATAGACAACTGGTTGACTGAACATTAGCATACTTAAGTTTTATCGAAGTCACAGTGGAATTCATTTTGCAAGTCAAAAAACCCAAATCTATTTGTATCCATAAGCCGAACAACCTCATTTACTCGGTACATTCTTGAGCAGATAACCTTGGTTATGAAGGTAAAAGAAAAAGAGGAAACTATCCTTTTATGAGCCAAACACTTCAGGCGATAAATTGATTTTAGTGGGACCAGTGTGTGGGGCTACTGATAATAGTTTGTGTGACACTAATGGCCCTGCTGTGAGGAGAGAGGAGCCGGACTCTTGGTTATGGGCTGCCATTGAGCGGGTTGGCAGGGAGCGAGGGTGTTTCCAAAGCAACATCCAGGGATGGGAAGAAGGGAGAGGCAGCTTTGCATCGCTAAGTCCTAACTCCTGTCCCAAACCAGCAACCATCAGCAGGGAGATGAGTTGGTGTTTTACATGGCCCAGCCCAGTCAAAGGAGAAGGGTCGCTGGAAGCAGACTGAGAGGGACCACAGGTGAAGAATTGTGACTAGAGGAAGCATTGCTAAAATGGCAGACGCTGCAGGGAAGCTAGCTGATGGCAGGCTGAGGCCATGAGGGGCCTCACCAGCCCATGGCCAGGTCCCCAGGCACCCCGGGAGCTTCGCAGGGACCCTCTGATTTCTTCGGGAAACACATCGTTTGTTTTGCTGCAGGAGGATTACAAACCCTGTGGAAAGATCATCACATTGCCTCATTGTGTCGTTTGTTTTCAAGAAGGAGCTTGGTTTCATTTCCTATCAAGATACAGCTTTGTATTTGTTACATATGTTAATTTGCTTTGGGAAATTCATGGAAAAGGAAATTATTGTGCTGAGACAGTGTTTAGGCAAACCTTCAACATCTTCTCTGGGTGTGAGTGCGGGACAAGTGACAGTCCTTCCCTGTGCCGGTGTATGATTGCAAAGCCCTGAGCTAATAAGGGCCACAGTGGTCACCAGGGCTGGTTATGCCTGAGGACAGCCCTGGGCATGACCTTCTCCTGAGGCAACGCAGGAGACAGCAGAGCCAACCTCACCTGAAGCAGAGACTCGCCGGGTGCATCTGTGTGTCCTCTCTGTGCATAACAGCTTCAGACAGAGCCTTGCTACGTCCGTACGACAGTTTGCCTCTTCCAATAACTCCACATTGCACAGGACATGAAGAGTCCAGGCTCAGCTCTGTCTGGACCAGGAATTTGCTTCTGCACCATTGATTATCCCCAGATTTCATTAAGGTCATGTGGGCTTTGAAGCTTGTGAGTTAATCCTGAATACTTCAATGTCCCAGTCCTAGTTGTTCCATGCACAGGTCATCGTAAGGAATATATGGGGTGATTTACACATCTCAAGCTATAATCTGGTAGCAGAATTTAGACTTTCCAGCTGTATGTCTAAAATTTGGGCGCTATATTTTGCATTTCTTTTGCTGTAGGACATTTAAGACTGCAGCCCAGAAAGCCACTGGGTTAGTTTCTGGAAATCCGAATATTATTATCAGCTGCATTTCCTTACATATCCAGGGCAAAATACCTTCCAAAGCTGAGAGTTGCATAGGGATGCACCAGACTGTTCCCTGAGGTGGGATTAACCAACACACTGTGTAGCAAGAGAAACATCTGTTTGTTCTTGAGCTGAGCTGTGACTGCCTCAGATGAGGGTCCGGGAGAGGAGAAGGATGGCTCAAGATGAAAGTTTGCACTTCAGCTGTTGGGAGAGACAATACATCCATCCTCCTGTAGAATATTTCCGCTCAGTCATAAAAATCAAGGCAGTGGCTATTCCAGCACTGCTGTGGCATGACAGCCAGCAAATGAGACTGGAAACTGTTCCATCATAAAATCATATCCTATTAGTGGAAAAGGCGGGCTAGAGAACAGATGTCCCAAGATCTGTGAGTGTATCGGATCCATTATGGATGTCTCTTAGTCTACAGAACAAAAAGGGGTTATCAGATGGTGAAAGTGGCTGTTGGGAAAAAAAGAGTGGAAGAAGTTGTCATCCATTGCTGCAACTCTGGCAGCTTGTATCCCACCGTAATGGAGCATGCAGACGTGGAAGGGAGTGGCATGGAATCACAGAATGGTAGGAGTTGGAAGGCACCTCTGGAGATCATCTAGTCTAGCCCTCCTGCTAAAACAGGGTCACCCGGGGCACGTTGCCCAGAATCATGTCCAGGCACGTTTGGAATCTCTCCAGAGAAGGAGAGTCCACAACCTCTCTGGGCAGCCTGGGCCAGGCTCTGGCACACTCAAAGGAAAGCTGTTCATGGAACATGGACATTCTCATGTTCAAATGGAACATCCTGGGTTCCGGTTCCTGTGCATTCCCCTTGTCCTGTCACTGGGCACCACTGACAAGAGTCTGGCCCCATCCTCTTGACCCTCACCCTTTAGCTATTGATGAGCATTGATCAGATCCCCTCTCAGGCTTCTCTTGTGCAGCTCAGCAGCCCCAGGGCTCTCAGCCTTTCCTCAGCACAGAGATGCTCCAGGCCTCTCAGTGTCTTTGTAGCCTCCGCTGTGCTCTCTCCAGTAGTTCCATGTCTCTCTTGAACTGGGGAGCCCAGAACTGGACACAATACTCCAGAGGTGGCCTCACTGGGGCAGAATAGAGGGGGAGGAGACATGCTACCCCTCGGCATGCTAGCCACACTATTCTTCTTGTACCCCAGGAGACCCTTGGACTTCTTGGCCACATGTGCACATTGCTGGCTCAAAATCAGAGGCTGTGGGCAGCCAGCTGAGGGAGGGGACTCAGTGTGTGAGGTGGTATCATGGTTTTCAAGCAGCAGGGCTGATGTGGGGCATGTAGCAGTAGAGGCAGCTTTCCTCCCACGTGTCCTTCTTAAGAGCTTTTGAAGACGCTCCTCACTTTGCTGATTTAGATACAAATTTCTACAAAGGAGTGTGATAACTCTCCTTGAAACCTGATTTGATTTTCTCCCTTTGCTATCTTATCTGGCACGGAGGAGATTTAAGTCACACCAGATTATGAAGTGTTATCCTCTCTGCTGAGCCAGAATATCTCCGGACAGTCAGGCTTCCAGAGCTAAGCTTCAGGTTGCCTCTGACTGCAAGTTTAAATTTTGAAGGTACCTTTTCCCCGATTGCTGACTCAAAAGATGCAAAGGCAGAGTCCTACGCCTGGTAATTTCTTCACATAAATAACAATTCTGCAAAAGATCCCTTTAATGACATCAATTATACATAACTAAGTGAATTTTAAAGACTGATTTCTTTTTTTAGGGGGTTATTTTGAAGCATCTTTGAATTCATTAAGAGTAATTTTCTCTTTATGAACTAAAAAGTAAGTTTCCCATAGAAGCCAACCCCCCTGACAGGTACATTGTTCCACTTTCAGGTCTAGTTATTTACTTGCCATGCACTTCAGATACAGAGCCTGAGAATAGCTGAATGGATGGAAAAATACATCACTTAACCTTCCTCTTTTCCCAGCTGGGGCTTGTACCTGGGCTGTGCAACCATAGGTAGGAGCTGGAAAAAGGGACATGGCTTTGGTGGCAACCTGAGGGCTGAGTTTAGCCCAAGCTGCCTACACAGTGAAAGGAGAGAAAAAAGTGAGAGTTGAAATTGCATCATTTAAAGACTAAATTGAAGGTGTGAAGGTGAAAGGTTCCGTGCTTGCTGTCCATAATCCATTCACTCAGCAGGCTCCAATACCGGACTCTCTGTAGGCATCAGTACCTCGTCCACCCAGCTCATGATCCCAAGAGCATCAAGACCACTCGAAAACGCAGCAACTTGAGTTTTAACTCATAATAGTTTTCCACACTCTGCTCGCAAACCTGCCGGAGCTGTGGCCAGAGCCAAAAGGCTCCTTCCTTCCTTCCCGCTTCTCCTGACAGCAGTAGGAGGTCCTGTCCAGACAAAGGGCTTGTTCCCTTGGCGGAGCAAAGGAAACCTTTCTCTTGAATTAGGTATGCAAAGCTTCACTCTTGGCCAAAGATCTAAACCTCGACTGCTTGTGCTCCATTGTGAGAGGTTGTTTTATATTGTCCCCATTCACAGTCCCTCTGTGCGGGGAATGGGGACAGTCATCTGTGCCAGCTCACGCAGATGTCTCAAGAATAACTGCCGTAAAGACATGAGGCACTCGGAGCTTATGGACATATGGGTCTCTGCAGCAGAAAGAGAAGACCTCGATCACAGCACTCCCTCTGCCACGTGAGCTCCTGGTTCTACTTAAAATTTCACTGCCGATATAGCAAAATGCCACTCAGGCAGAGCAACATGCCTTCGCGTAGGGGATTGCTGGGGAGGCTAGAAGAACAGCCAGCCAGCAGCTGATAATCTGCTTGTAAACTCCTGTTTGAAAATAAAGACAATCCCATTTTACAGTAACCAGATGTTCAACAGAATATTAGTATTTACAAGAGCCTTAGGCTATTGTTTCAAAAAGGCCTGAAGAGGGCTTACAAAAATGTCAAATCGCAAGCAAAAGTGCAGTTCAAAGGCTTCTCAGAGCTGTGAAATTTTGGGTAGCGTGGGGTAGATCGCCTTTTGTTTGTGCCTGGTGTGTTGGGTGGGATCGATTGCCGAGCGTTCCTCCGTAACTTACCTAACCAAGTTCCTCTCTGCGCAGATTTCCCCCCGTTCTTTATTATCCATAATTGGATAACTTCTCTCCAATTTTCTCCTTGGAACACTGGAGATAAGGTTTCTGTTTAATCATCCCACTTTAAGTACTTGCAATCAGACAGGATATTGCTGCTTTTAAAATAAGACAATGACATTTAATGACTTTCATTTCTTCCTATACAAAAGATTAATTTATATGCTGGAGTCATCTTTTTCATTGGAAAATTCTCTCCACTCTTTTTGAAATGATTCAACCTGATTAACAACTTAATTCTCCTTTTATATTCCTGATGTTGTGGCTTTACATCGCACATTCTGAATTAGATTTGGGTTTGCTTGTCATCTTTTTACCCAATCTAATTCAGCTGTTGTTTCTGAATTAGTCTGAAGTTAAGAAGGCAGGCAAGTTGTAAGGTGTGCCAGTCATTAACAGGAAAACAGAGGGATTCCCTTAACAGCCCTTAGAGCCTTGAAGAAATACAGGTGAAGGACTGTGGGGTCTGTGGGTGTCCTTGGGAAGACAGAGCAGCACTGGGGAGGCAGAAAACGCATCCCTGATGTTCTCCAGGCGACTGGGAAAAGCCCCCATGGCAGGAAGCTCCGTGGGGCAGGTATGTGGGTGGGGAAGGGGGAATGAGCCAAGAGCTGCGAGGTAAAAAAATTCATGGTGTAGAAAACACCTTGCCTGGCTCTTTTAAAATGTGAAAATGCCGATTATTTAACCCGGCGGTTTTAAACTGTCAATGTGTGGTGTTTAATATTCCTCTGGAGTGCTGCTGGAAAGAAAAGTTTCATCCAGATGCTGCCTTATGAGGGCATCAACCTGGGTGTTTCTCAAAATACAGATGTGAACCATCTATTCAACGCTTTGCACTTGCTGCATCGTTCCTGATGATTTGATGGTTAATAACAGAAATTGAAAGATGATCGTTACCTTCGAATGGGTGACTCTTTGCCTTTAGTGAGGCAAATACCATGGTGAGGAATTTATTTTGGTTTACTGCTAGTACGCTTTACAGGTATTATCATGGTTTTTTTTACTCTGCAGGCCATCACTTTCTTTTGGTGCATTTTTGCTTTACTTACCACCTTCAACTTTCCTTTACTTAGCCTCTGTAACTTTCTAGTTTATAGTGGTTGCACTTGACTTCTGTGGTGTTCATCTACATTCTCTTAGCTTCAGAAAAGTCTTTATTTTTGCTTTCGAATCAAGCTAATCCTGCTTCTTTAAGTCAGCAAGGCCTTCTCCTGCAGCTGTGGGGTTAGGGCTTTTCAGCAGATAGGAAAAAGTACTTGAGCAATCTCCATTATAAGTTGTTGTTCTTTTTCCTGATAAAACTCTTATGCCCAACAGATTTAACCGGTAATTGTTTTCTGGACTGCGCAACCAGTATTTCTAATGGAGCTAATCTATAAATGCAGCCTTGAAGTGGGTTAGCGTAGGCCACTTGGCCATGTGAGAACTTTTTCAAAAGCTCTAATGGCTTTTTCTACACTTTTCTGTCTTTGTGCGAGACAAACGCGTGAGCCCAGATGCTTTTCTTTTTCCCAGCGCATCTGTGGTGTGCACAGGTCATCCTTTCCCTGCGTGTACCACAAATGCAGCGAGGTCTGCGTGGAGTTCGAGCTATAACATCCCACTTCTGTACCCGCTTAGTGCCACTCACCATTTTCTGTGTTGAGATACTACTCCCTGGCGCTGCCATTCCTGCCGAGGGGCTCTTCATTTTCAGTTAAGTGGCACCTTCGTCTTTGAAGATGGCACTTTGTTTGCAGTTCACATGTAAATCAAATCTTCAGGAATATTCAGGGGCCTCCTGATGCACTGTCAAGGATTAGGGCTGGGCTGGCCACTAGATGAGTGACAGACGCTCTCTGTTAACCCTCTCCCTTTCCCAAGGAGAAGAGGAAGGGAATAAGGGAACGAGACTCATGGATTGGAAAAGAAAATTAAAATAGATTTAATGAAAATAGTAACAATAAAATTAAATACATGCAAATACATACAAAACAAATGTCAAACCCAACCGCCCTGGTGGCAACTACGCCACCGTCACCACTGACGCTGTGGAGTGGGTACTGGGGCAGTTCCAGACTGGGCAGTGGCAGACGGGAACCAGGTTCAGGAGCTGGATTCTGGAACTGGATTCAGGAACACACAGATTGGGACTGAAGGCAGAATGGATGAAGTCCTCCTTGGATGCCGGCCATTGAAGAAGAGGCTTGACCCTCATGATCCTTCAGCTTTATGCTGGGTATGCCGTACATGGGATGGAATCTTTGTTGGTCAGTTTATGATAGCCTGTCCTGGCCACTCTTCCCTGCAAGTGCACCCCAATGTGGGACACAAGATTCAGCAGTGACCTTGGTCTGCACAGGAGCAAGGATAAGCAAGAGCCTTTCTGCACACATCAATTCTTGGTAGGAACTCTAAACACGGAGCGTTATCACTGTTAGAAGCAGAGACTGCAAATATCTGCCATTAACTTTAGACAGTGCTGTTGTTAGAAGAGACCGAGCTGAAAAGGAAAATCACGGAAGAGAATTCTGTTCTAGCTCAAACCAGGACATGCACAGAGCTCCAGGGCATCAAGAACCTCATTTTTGCTGCTCCTGCCCTGACCCAAGCATTGTCCCAGGTAGTGCTGGGTCCAGAGCTTTGCTGGAGCTGGCCCAGGGAAGTCCTGTGTGTAGGACCCAGCTCTCCTTGCATGGGAACTCCTTCCACCCAGCCCTGAGGGGTTGGGAAAGAACATGCACGTGCGGAGGGTCCTCTTCAGGGTGTTAAGCAGATGCTAATGATACTTTCCATCTGAGGACTGTGAAGTATTGTAATGATGCTTTAACACAGCTCAGCAATCAAACAGTACCAGTGTAATGAAAAGAGGAATACGTGTTTACCAGAGTATAAAAGCAGATAGAGAACAGAATGAAAATGATTCTTCACTTAAGGGTGCGCACATGTAAATACACATATGTGTCACTTGACTAATCCGTGACACTTAAACCCAAACACAATCCCTATCGCTGGGGCATGGCAGCCACGGGTGGAAGTAATACAGCCGACGAGATTGGATCCACTTTCCAGATTAAGATCCTAATCTTGCAAATAATTCCGGGCTGCTGAAATCCTCCAGCCCACGTGATGTCCTCCCTGCCGTGTCTTCCACACCCCGCTGGGGATTTCCACTGGGATGGCAGCGACCATGCGGCAGCTCACTGGGAATGCTGGGGTGCTGGGAAGGACCCCAGCAAAATATATAAGGCACTGAAGATGGCGGGTAACAAAAAGCTAAGTAGACTGAGGGAAAAAACCAAGCCTGGCTCAGGACATTTAACCCAGAGCATCGCCTCTCCTGTTGAATTGGTTTGGCTTTGATGCTGTTAGTACTCCAAGCGTGGTTTTGGCATGGTAATTTCCTTTAAGAAAAAAATAACCGTGAAGTGAATGAGAGTTGACATGACAGATTGTATCTGCTGTGCCTGTTGGCCCCAAAGGCAGTCATTTGTGTTTTAAAATTCAGTAATTATGTATGTACACAAATGTTTCTAATGGGCCCCAAACAGTCAGCAACACGGGCCACCATCCCCGAGCACTGCGCAGCAAACGCGGGGAAGGTGAAAATTAAATTAACGAGTGAGGAAAGTGATGTCCACCTGGGTGGAGAGAAACCTCTAGAAGAGGAGCATTAACATCGGGAAGAGCAAGTGGTTCCCCTGTCGTGAGGAAGGTCACTAGGAGAAGTCTGACTGCGCTGAAAGAGCAAAACCCACCAGGAGCTTTGCAAGGCTGGTGGGAGGAGAGCCCAGATCCTCCTCCGAAGGGTGCTGCCCGTGCGGGCAGGAGCTGTTAGGCACACAACTGCACACCCTTTGTCTGGCTGTGCCAGCGGTGTGGGCTGGCTCCAGTGCAGATTTTTACTTGTGTATTTTGAGCAGCTGATTCCTCTCTTAAAACCCAGCAGAGACCCTTGACCGGGCAGGATGGGCTGGCGGGGCAGCGCCTGGTTAATGAACCACCGCGGCACCTTTGTTTCTCTGGCTGCCTGGTGCCCTGCTCTCACTTGTACAATTATTACAAAAATCAGACAGAATGTTGCCTTGAGATACGATTTTCATAGTGGGATAGATTTTATTATACCAGCCGTACAATACCCGCCATTATCATTTTGATTATATGCTCCTCTCATTTGCACTATTGGAACATTATCTGTGGTACATTCATTATTACTTTATAAGAAACTAAAACTACATCCTTAAGATGAATTGTAAGGGAGGATTTCTATTTCCTCGGCTAGATACTTTGGCTGAGAACATTAAGTGGCAAACATTATTTGTAAAAGTTTATTTTATATTATTTACGTAAACTCTAAAAGAAAGAAATAACACAGATATTTCTAACAGACAGAAGAGCCTGCGGCTAGTTGCAACAAATGACGGCAATTTGGAATTCATGTACTATTAAGAAGTTCTGATTAAATTGTAAGTTCCTTCGGAGGAAGGAAGTTGAATAAATGAGAGCCTGGCCTTGGCCCAGTGGGCTTCAATGGGCTCGCGGGAGCCCAGGGTTCAACGGTGGCTCACGGGTTCCCTCTGCCCCCTCAACCCAAGGTCTCTGAAGATCAGATCCATCAGGAACCTGACAGGAGAGGGCAGAAGGTCAGGAAGATGTTTGTGCTTAATAGCCCAATGGGGCTTGAAACAGTGGGTTTAAAGAGATGCTGGAACATCTGTGTGGCTGGTGAGCATCCATCCATGGGTGAGACCACCTCGCAGCATATGTCCACAAACAGAGATGGCATGTCCCTTCTCACTGCAGTGGGACTGGACTAGATGACCTTTAAAGGTCCCTTCCAACCCAAACCATTCTGTCATTCTATGATTCTGTGACTCAGTGGTGCTGCTCAACTGCCATGGCTAAGCGGGACTCAGCACTCGTTTAAAGGACATCAAAGGGTAGATTTAGGTTGGAAATTAGGAAGAAATTCTTCACTCTGAGGGTGGTGAGACACTGGAACAGGTTGTCCGGGGAAGCTGTGGATGCTCCATCCCTGGAAGTTGTTCAAGGCCAGGTTGGATGGGGCTTTGAGCAACCTGGTCTAGTGGGAGGTGTCTCTGCCATGGCAGGGGGGTTGGAACGAGATGATCTTTAAGGTCCCTTCCAACCCAAACCATTCTATGATACTATGATTCTATAATTCTATGATTCTGAGAGTCTATGATCAGCTGTTTCAGCTGCCACAGAGTAGTTAAACCCCAAATTTTGGGTGGAGCTGGGCCATCCCAAGGAGCCTGCTAATATGTGAACCTCATTGCCAATTTTAAAATGGTACTTTGTGACTTCACTGGAAGAAATAGCACTTTGCTGTGTAGATAAGGGAACATTTTCAGGCTGATTGCAAATCATAAATATTTGATGTACTGTAATTACTAGTTCTTAAGTATCATTTCCTAAATTATTATTATTTCTATTAAATGCACAGAAACTTGGTATGGAAGAGCAAGTTAATGCCGTAACACTTTGTCACTGAAGATCTGGGGTTATGGAAGGTCATAGGTGAACTTGTCTTTTGTTTCTTCCCACCTACTTGTATCACAGACCACCTCAAAAAGCAGAATTGGTGCTGAGGTGATCCTGAACTTAGCAGGACACGAGTCATGGGCGATGTGAAACAATTTAGGGAGTTTCTGCCTGCATAATGCATAATGCATAATTCATGGATGCAAGCTAGAGCACAGGAAGTTCCACCTCAACATGAGGAGGAGCTTCTTGACTGTGAGGGTGACGAGCACTGGAATGGGCTCCCCAGAGAGGTTGTGGAGTCTCCTTCTCTGGAGACTTTCAAGACCCGTCTGGATGCGTTCCTGTGTAACCTGCCCTAGATTCTATGGTCCGGTTTGGCAGGGGGGTTGGACTCGACAATCTCCGGAGGTCCATTCCAATGCCTAACATTCTATGATTCTATGAGGAAATGTTCATTTTGTGCATGGAAATGAACCAACCTTGATTTCATTAGGTGGGGAGGGTTGATTTTGTTTTTTTTTTCTCCCAATAGTACATCTTTTCCCCAATTGTGAAATGGAGTTACAAGTTTTGCTTCCCTTTGATAGCCATTTACAACTTCTCAGGTGGAAAGTACTCTACTGGAGCTGCATATTCTTCCAAACCTGTCTTAAAGGCTTTGCAGAGGTGACAGTTATTATAGGATAGGCCTGCTCTTCTTACGCACTAAGCAATCTTCTCACATTCCCTCTGAAGCAGACGGTACTTTTCCTCCCAAATTATAACTGAGGGTGGATGAATGTCCTACTTACCTCTTAAGTAATGCCATTGAAACTTGCTGGGTGCTAGGCATAAAGGGGAGCTCATGAATATGAATCCATCTGTGAGGCGTACTTTATTGTTCACCAAATAATTGACATATTGCCTGAGGTGTACGATTCTTCATGAAAATTTTCTGGTTTGATTAAAGAGAAGGGCAAGGCCTTAACAAACTTGTTTATCTGGTTTGTCTGTTTATCATTGCTGACCCAAGGGGCATAGTTTCTCTCATCACTTTATAACTCCACAAGTTAATTAATTGTGCAATGTAACCACATTGTCATGCACAGTATCATGTAAATTATGAGTACGAGTCTTAGCACACTGTAAGTCAGCATGCACACCACAAGCTTTAAAAGACCAAATACCCTTCCCCTTTGACTTCAGCTAGTTTTACAGTTACAGTAATCTGTTGGACTTCAAATTACCATGGACTCTTCATAAGTAGACAAAACCTGAATGGTTCGAGTAAAAGTCAAGCAGGGAAAAAAAATAAGCTGAATGTTTGCAAAAAGAAAATCTGTTTCCACTTAGGCGCAGAAGGTCTTTAAGGAAAAGATCTAATCTTTTTTTCATTCACTGCTCCAGAAATACACCAAGAGGTTCTTCAAGGCTTTCTGTTCTCCTATTTTTGGTTCAAAGATGATGGCAAGTGTAACGGATACCCGAATTTCCTCTACCAGTGCAAACTTGCAGAAGATCTTCACCACACACACACACAAAATACCAACCCAAACCCCAAACACTCCCCACTACACATTAAAATCTCAATGTGAATATGGAACCAAGCTCCTCTAGCTTTTTTTGTGGTAGTTCAGGTAGTTAAGCTTAGACTCGGTGTTGGTTGGGCCTGGAAAAAGTTTCCCTGAACCCAAAAACTGTCCTAGGCCCTTTATTCAGGTTGTACATTGAAAGTTGTAATTGGCCATCCCAATGTACAAATCTGCCTCTTTCTGCAGTGTAGCAATAACCTTGTTCTTATCTTTTAACCCATTGTATCTTGTTGCAGTATCTGGCTTTGTGTGGTAAATATCGGATGTTCCGTAATATCCCACTAACAAGTTTTGGGTGCAGGGGGAGCAAAAGGGTGTTGAACCAATGTAACAAATATGAGTGAAGAGCCACCTCTGAATTGGGGTGAAATGATAACGAGCATCCTAAGTCCTCCCACAAAACCAGAAATCTCTTGCAAGCACATTCAAGTGTGCTAGCCCAGCACAGATAAGTATTTAACCCTGATGTGGCTGTGAATTACTCTAGTTGTTTTAGTTTAGTAGGACTTACATAGAAAGGAAAGGGGAGAGGTGCTTCTTGCTCCAATCAGCTGCAGATCTCTGAGTCTATTCCAACTATGAACGTTCTCTGGAAGGTGAACTCTCCTTTGTCCATTTTACTTGTTGGTGCCTGTAAACAGTATACCTAAATATTTCTTAAAACTATTACATTACTTTATTCCTGAGAAACACACCAAAAGGAAGTTAACATTTTCATTATAAATTGGAGCAAAAACGTTACTTCTATAAAGAATTAAAATTGCAGGAAGGGGAAAATTATTATTTGCATCAACAAAGGTTCGGATCTTGCCAAGAGGTGAATTTCACCTTGGGATGGAGGAAAAACAAGTACTGGGAACAACTGTCTGCTGGTTTAACTGTTCTGAAATCAGAATGATTGTATCAGCAGAGCCTTTAGCGTGTTACTTGCAAAATAGAGGGCAAATGAAGTTACTTGGCAAAGTTAGTGAACAGCTGTAAACCAGCGAATGGACACCTCTGCATTTGTTCTGAGTATCTCAGGTGATGTAAAGTGACTGGCTTGTCTTAGCTCAACTGCTGTAGACTGCACGGAGACAAAATCACTTCGGGCCAGACCTCTGGAGTTGGAGAGCAGGAGGATTACTGTCAGAAATTACTCTAAATTCGAAAGGCTCATCTGAGCAAACTCCCTTGTAACCGAGTAGTTGCTGTGGAAAGCTGTGAACAAAAAAAAGAGAGAGATAAAAATGTAGCAGTGCTGGTATGTGCCTGGCATGTGTGTGGCAATACAATGTGCTGATAAGTTTGACTGTATGAAAAATAATTCCCAGTCCTGTAAATATGTTATGTGTCTAATAGAGCTTCAATATTTAATAATAAGTATTAAATCACCTAGTGAAGCAATAAACAGAACTTGTCTGAATTTAAAAAATACAGAAACAAACCTGTAAAGACTGAAGTGACAGCAAACTATTCTGGACACAGCTCTAGCTTTTATGGTTTTTTATTTTAAAAAGAGCAGAGAATAAAAAATACACCAACATATAAACTCCCAGTATCTTTCCTTCTTGTTTGAAGAACTGGATCAGAACTTCCAGAATTGTCTGTAGATGGAACACAACTTTCTAGTGCTTTAAATTCTGCTTTCTTACACTTCATAATGAATATTCAGATATTCATGGAAAAATAATTTTGCTTTCTTGGAAATCTCCCTTGTGGGATAAGAGAGATGTGAGAATTGTCTTTTCTCTGAAAGGAATGATGTAATGATTCTTCACAGAATCTTTAACAATTAAAGCCCACACCTATGCACAAACATATGCATCTGTCTGCTGATAGAGATGGGTGACGTCGTCAACAGTGTGTAAGACCTTCTGAACTCTGCTGTTATTTTCTTCCTATACTTGTGTGGGAGTAGACAATTCATCCTGTGAAGTACAGACTCCCTGGTTTCAAAAGCTTTCCTTGGAATGCCTTTGCCTAGACATCAGGGGGTTGGGGTTATTTATTTCTGTATGAGGCAGAAGCTCTGAATAATGTTTCTGCTTAGCTGACCCCAGAAGTAGGAGACAAACATCCAGAAATATGTTTTGGACAGTCAGAAATCAAATGATTGTCAGAAAAGAAGAGAGAAAGAAAAAATAAAAGAGGTGGGATAGGTAGCAAGATGGACAGACTTCATAAGTGTTCATTCTCAAGAGATGGAAAATTCATAGGTTTGGTTAGTCAGTAAATGAGCATCCACCAAATCCTAGGATTGTTGAAAATTGTAACTAAAAATGAATATATAAATGGAGGTGGAAGCAATGTTCTCACTGAAGAGGAGAAAGGTAATCCTGTTTTATAAGCTCACATTTCAGGCAAAAGTTACTGAGCAAAAGAATTATTGACCAAAGATGGGGTGGCACTTACAAAGTTTTGTAGATGTTTGGACAGGTTCATAGGGAATGAAAATCACAGACCTTGAGGCATCCAGTTCAGCCCTTTTCCCAAGGAAGGACCAACTGTCCCTACAACATTCCTGGCCACTCTTTGTCAACCTTATCTAAAAGTACTCTGTTGATGGCAAAAAAAACTTTTTCATGGGCTGTCTCCCTACTCTCACTAAAAGATTTCACTCCCTGTTATTTCTAGTCCTATCAGCAAAGGGTTTTATTCCTTTCCTCTGTGCAACAACCTCAAAATTACCTGAACACTATCTTTACCTCTCACCATCAGTCTTCTCTACACTAAGAAAACCAAATTCCTTCAGCCTTTTTTCACAGATCACGATTTCTAGACAGAGACTGTCAATAAGCATGAAGTCACCGCTGAAGGGACAGAGGGATCTTGGACCTTTTTCAGAAGAGCTCAAAGAGCATTGTGTCTAGATGCTGTTTTGTATCTATTTGACAGCTTCGGAAACTTTGTGAGTCTTTTTTTTTTTCCTTTTTAATTTTCTTTTATAACTGTGGCTTTTCTTTTTAGAAGAATCTCAGATTTCCTGCAAGATGTCCTGAGTAATATTGTTCACTTCAGATGGTGTCTAGAGAGTGAAAAACAGCATCAACATCAGGTTTATAATAAGGTGAGGACAGGGAGACCTCCTGATTAGTGTAGGAGGTCTACAGGAGGTCTCTTTGAGGAGAAATGTTTGTCTGACTACTTTGCTGGGGGCAGAAGGGTCAACTGGCAGTATAGTGCAACCAAAGTATTGATGCGATGAGACCTGCAGTACAAAATGGAAATTTTACCTCATTATGTAAGGGCAGTTTTGTTGGGAGCCCTCGTAACGTGTGTATAATTCCATTTGGCAAAAAGCTTCCTGATGACGGGCTTGTGATGATACAATCCATAGTGAATTTGGTACGAAGGTGAAGAACATGGAGCTCTGCATGGTCTAATTATGATTAATGTCATAAAAATGGACTCTACAGAAAAAAGTTACAGCCAAGAGGGAAGTTTCAGGTTACCAACCAGTTTAAAATACAAGTTCACTTTCCAGCTTTACCACAGACTGCTGCTTTTATTTTAAGGTGAATACGTTGTTTCTGTGCCTTAGTTTTCTATATGTAATGACTCAGCATGAGTCAGGCATGGATGACTCAGAGGTTATGGACAGCACAGCTCCTGTGGATTGAAACCAGAGCCAGCCTGAGAGACAGCTGCATGGTGTTTCCTGGAATATGCAGGAGCCCTGAGGACCAGCAGTACATGTGCAGTGCCGCTCCTGAAAATCTGCTATAATTTCCTTTTAATCTGAGACTGGCTCCAGTATCTGTATCGTTAGAACCTTTAAACACCTGAAAAATGAAAATTATCCTGCTTCTTTTTCTGATTTGCTTAATCTGTGATGTTCTTCAGGCAGTTCAATGAGTTACGGTTACAGTATTTGCACTCTGCATGGATCACAGTACAGCAGGTCATCCGGTACAACTGTAGTACAGCGTATAGCTGTAGTTGTAAAAACATCTAGTGGACTTTGTTTGCAATAAGCTTTGTGGCATCCTGATATACAAACTGGATCCTTTAAAATTACTGTTTATCCCCATGACCTCTTGCCTTTGAGTTTTGACATTCCCTCTGCCAACTCTGCAATTCCATAAGAATTTCAAATGTTGTGATTTAACTTAGGTACCTTCATCCACCTAAACCAGCCATGATCATCTAGCTACCACTACAATTCCTTCCTAATAATTCAAAAATGTAATAGAGAGATGAATATTCTGCAAAGACCTGGTTGCTCCTCTTTGCCTAATAACTTATGCCTCTCTACCATGTGGTTCACTACTTCACAATAGCCAAAAAAGCAGGTGGTCTCAACTCCCTTTTATCATCCCCTCTCCCTGTTAACATGTATCAGTGAGAACCTCTTCCCAAATACGGACTCTTCCTCCAAAATACTGATGTGTTAGAGATCCTGTAGTACCTGCTTCTGTCAGACTTACCGAGTACCTCCGCTTTTAGTCCATTACTCCAGAATCTCTTATTGTTAGTTATCATTTGCATTAAATACAAGGTGAAATGGAAACCATCCAAATATAAAAATAAAATATTAATTTTTGGAAACTAGAGGTAAAGTTAGATTTTGCAGCATGCATCATCCCCACCAGCTCTTTAATTAGGCTGTCTCATAACACATCTGCCCTTGCTTGTGGATTTACATATGAATTTTACTAACAGATAAGTAATCAACCAAATATTTATTACATTTACCTTTTTCAGATCCAAAGCCAGAGCACAGCAATCCCTGCTGTTAGCAGGAAAGTGTGTGTTTTCTTTCTACACCACTGGGTGATAGATGGCAGACCCCCACATACGACCACTCCTGCAGAGCTACAAAGTGCTACTCTATCACTATGCTCTTGGTGTCCAGGCTTCCCAGCAGGTCTGTAAGAAAAAGCATCATGGTGAGTTACAGATTGTCATAAAACAAAGCTAATTTCTGAATAACTAAACTTTTAATATTAACTTTGCATCTGCAACAGTTTCGCAATATGAGACAGAACAGAAAAATAGAGATAGCACTGACCTCTCATTGCATGAAGCTTGGATTTAAGTTCTTACAGTGATGAGATTTCAGTTATTTCTTGCATTCCCGAGCTTCCCCTAGCTGTGTGAGTGACCTCTAATCTTTCTACCACAAATAAAAGGAAGCTTCTTACTTTGCAGGGTAGAAAAACCTCTAGGTATAGCAGCACTGCCATCTCCTGCTTGCTTGCTTTCATGCATGCAAGTGCTAGGTGTGTATTGCAAAAGCAACAACAGCAAAGGTGCATTTTTCTACTAGCAGGTATCTGAGGTGATAACACAGCGAGAACGTATGTTTGGAGTTCCACAGAGGTGAGGGCGTTTCACAAATGAACTTATTCTGGGCAGAGAAAAGGCCTTCAGATATTTATCCAGGATTTCTAACGTATCACCTCCCAGCCAGAGCAATAGCTCAAAAACCCCAGGCAGATGTCTACATTCGCATTTCACAAGGAATATATTATACCTGTTGAACATGCGCCGTAGAGTTGGTCTGTACACAAATGTACACGCTTTAACAGATCTAAACATATTCCTGGTGGTCTGAAGCATGAATGATGTGTGTGCATAGGACTAATTCAGTGCAGTTGGGGTATGTTTGATCATATTGCAAGCATTTGTGTGGTCCATGTGCAGTAGGTCCAACAGGTCCCAGATGTATTCTACATGCCCTTGATCTGAAGTCTCCCAGATGTGCTGCACATGAGCACATAAGATAGATAGATAGCTGGAGGCCTTACTTCAGATACTTTCTTTAAAAAGGTGAAGGTACAGTAAATTTTATTCTTCTGAACTGAAGTTGCCAGCAAAAGGCACATGGAGCCTGTGTGGCTCCAGGGAGCCCCCACATGTCAAGGATGCAGCGCTGTGTAAGTTGGCCATATGGTACTAGATGATGCATTGTTGGATGGAGCTTTCAGCATAAACATTAGTTCTGAGTTTGACTGTATCAGAAAAACTGAAAAGTAAGAGAATTTCATTGTATCACTTCATGCTGTTAGGACATGGGGTAGGTACAAGAGGAAACGGCCTGAAGTTGCACCAGGGGACGTTTAGGTTGGATATTAGGAAAAATTTATTCACAGAAAGGGTTGTGAAGCACTGGAACAGGCTGCCCAGGGAAGCAGTGCAGTCACCATCCCTGGAGGAATTTAAAAGATGTGTAGATGTGGTGATGTGCGGTTTGGTGGTGACATGGCAGTGCTGGGTTAATGGTTGGACTTGATGATCTTAAAGGTCTCTTCCAACCAAAACAATTCTATGATTCTAGGTCCTTGGGGACTTTCTCCCCATGGAGGCAGAGAGTGACACCGGCAATTACCAAACCTGGTCCTGCTTAGTGATTAACTTCTGATACTAACATCACCACTGATTTGATCATGCATTGCTGCAGGCTCAGTTTGTTGCCACTGCTGTTGCCAGGTCAACCCTGCCACGTCTGTCCCACAGACTGCTACATATTGGGCTCAGAAATGCCAGAAGACGGGATGCTTTTGCTTCTAGCTTCTGATAAAGCTTTTAAGAGTCTTGGACAGAGATTTCTACTAGATTGCTCTTGAACCTGAAAGCTTCCCAGATCAGAATCTACCATGAGTCATACAGGATAATCCAATTGCTCTTAGCTACTTGAATTCCTTTCTGGAACACAGTCAGTCACAGTGAATACAAAGAGGCCAGAAAATTCCATTCAAAGCAACAAAATATGGAATCATGGGCAAGGCACATAATAGTCAATATAAATGGTGATTGCCTAAGATAGATTTTTCCTTCCCAAAGAAGCACAAAGTTGCATTAATCTCATTCTTCTCTCTCTTGGACCCACAGTTATTGTGAAAAACAAATTAAGAACTAACAAAGATATTAGCAGGTACGGAAGAACAGTCTCTGTTGCTTACTAGCCCAAATCTCAGCGGGGTACAAAGCTAAAAGAAGTTACTATAAATCCATTTGGCTGGCGAGAGCTCAGTTCACACTCACTTGCCTGTTTGGCAGGATTTAACCTGGTGGCATAAGAACCTTGAAATAAATCTCTTAACTATGATTAGCGATGAGAGATTAGCATGGGCAGGAGACTTGAAGTCTTTTTTTTCTATCTCCATTGGTGAGTCAGTGTGAAGACAGAAGAACTACACGGACCTCAGGAAATCAGTGCTTCCACCTTCCTCAAGATGCCCCTTCCAGGCATTTTCTGCCCTGCACTCATCAAGTTAAAAGTCTGGAGATCCTGTTCAGTCTTCTGAAGCAGGTTAGTGGTTTCTTTTATAGTAAGACACAGACAGGAATGTGTGTTTAGCTAAAATGGCAGATTTTAGTGAAATTGGTAAGATAAGATGTGGTTTATGACAAAATCACAAGTCAAATTTCTTTGGACAATTTGCATCTAATAGGTAAATGTTATAAAGAAATAAATAGCTGTGCTGTGCCTTATTCTGTTTAGTCAGTGGGATTAGATAGTAAAAGAACAAGTAGGTGGTATCTTGGAAGCAAAAAGCTACTGTGTGCTGGTGGAAGCTGTGTTTGAAGTTAGACAAGGAAAGCTTTAGAACAGTATTGATAATATGGGAGAGATTTCCACATTTACTGGGCTTCTGCTGAAAGAAGTATTTCTCCCTTTATAGAAGGACATCCAGCTTGCTCTCCCCCATAGCTGGGGAAAAAATGTCTCTCTGTATGTGCTTCATAACTCTGGAGTGGCTCAGGTGCAATGGTGAGGTCTTTCAGCTGGAAAAATTTTCTTCATAGTGTTCAAGGAAATGGCAGGATACATGTTGCAATACATTTTATGCTACTAAATATATTCAGTACTTCACTGAACAGTTAGGGGAAGGATAACATTATGGTATAATTACCAAATTCATCAAGATGGAAAGAGAGTCTTCTCATTATCTAAAAGAAATTCAGTAAACTACTAGCATAGGAAAAAATAACCTCAAGAGAAATATCCACATAGAAGCTGGGAACATAGGAACAGATCAGCTAAGTTGTTCTTCTGTTCCAGACTTCAGGCATTCAAAGTTTCACAAGAAGCACAGTTGCCCCCAGAGATCCTTTGTGCAATCCCAAGTATATCGGTGACAGCCAGGGTCAGTCAGCAAGTGGTCACCGCACTACAACCACCAGTCACCCACCCTTTCCTCTGGCAGTATGGCTCACATCAAAGAGCAGACCTCATACTGCTGGAGGACTCTAGCATGGGTTCGTCCATTAGATGAATGTGAATATTCCACAAAGTCTGGTCTTATAATACTAAAATTGCACCAAGGAAGCTGGAAATACCATATGAAAATTACTCAAGGCAAGGACTTACAAGGAGAGTTGCTCTTGCACATAAATTTTTCATTTTTTTAACTTTATGCATCTGAAAAGGGGGAGGGAGCTCTATCAGAACAGCTACACGAGATTGAATGTGTCCCTGCTTATAGAATGCAGCTTCAAATGTCTTTACAGCTTGACTATGACAGGAAGTCTCAAATTTACATCTTCCAAAATCCACAATGCCTCCTAAGTAAATTTTAAGTAAAGGTAGAACTTTCTCTAATTTCTGTTCAAATGTTAAAGCAAAAGACGTTTGGCAAGTAGGGTGATCTCAGTGACACTGTAACTATGTGTGCCTAACAATTCAGAGGCATTTTGCAAATACATGCACATATTTCACAGAAACAAACAGCAAGTGATGCGTTCATATACGCTGGCCACTGACTGAGAACTGTGTATCTGCAGCTTGGAAGTTTCACAACAGATACTCCCTGTTGTGACCTCTCAGACCCAGGTATCGGGGACAAATAAATCTATTTGCAGCAACCATCTACAGCTATTTAAATTCAAGTCACGAACCGCTTAACTGGTGAAACAATCAAAGGTCTCTAGGCTTAGCAGGCAGGCTGTCAGCTGAAGTCACAGGGAGGCTTAATTCTGTGCCAGCAGAGCACAAGCCTTTTACATGAGGTCTGAAGAATATCGTAGAATAACGGTGTGAAGAAATTGTTGTCCATTTATAAATGACTGCTCTCTGGACTTGTTTGTTCAGAGGTGTCTATCAGTAAGCAGGATTTCATCATGATAGTCAATGTGATTATCGCAATATGATCACAATCAGTATTCAACTGTAAGTGATAATCAGCCTTAATCATTGAAATTTGGACCCTGTTTTTAAAGTCAGAGAGTTGCTGGCCTCAATATCTTTGGAAAGAAAGCTGGTAAGGAAAAATACTGTGCATTTTGCACACTATTGTACAAAAGATATACACAGATAAATAGTTTTGAGGGGAGTTAATTTCCTCTGTAAATGCAATATGAATGAATTGGATTTCACAGGCGTTAAAACGTTTTAACATTCAACGGCATGAAGGTATCTAAGCATATCCTAATATGAATGGAACAATCTATTCCTTGCCTGTACAAACAGAATTGATTCCTTCTGATGTATGCAGCTGAAGGCGCTGGGATACCTTTACTTTTTTTAACTGTACTCTACAACAATCTGCTTACCTGGTGCTAAGCTTCATTGCAGTCTTTAGTAGGTAGATGTAGACCTACTTCTGTACAGCTTGTCTGCAGCTGGTTTTCATGCTCGTTTAGCTGATACCGGTTTTATTCAGATGAATTTAAGTAACTGAGTCCACTAGCTTAAAAAATAATATACAAGAATAATGCTGTTTATACTTCTTTGTCGCTGCCCATGGCAGGGGGCTGGAACTAGATGATCTTTAAGGTCCCTTCCAACTCACACCATTCTGTGATTCTCTATTCCCCAAATTTACAGGATTATGTTTTATTGTTTATAAATACCATGGCTTTAGTGGAATTAGATGGCTGTATAATTATATAAATACACAGTTGTATAGTATAAAGTCACTCTAATAAAACTTACTGAATTAGTACAGGACCATGCTGAGAGCAGGTTTTCTGTGGAGGAAGGAAAGACAAACCCCATATATCTTGCACATGTTGAGGAAAGGCAACCACAAAGCATCGGAAGCGCTGCAGAAGGGTAAAAGTTCATGGTTCGATCCTGAGGTACTGCAGCACAGCTCTACATCCACATCACATACACCAAAACCACATTGTCTCCAGCTCTTAACAGGTTTTAGATCTTGGGTGTTGCCAGCTGCTTTCTGCCTGTGATTGTGATAGAACTGGAGAAGTGCAAGGGAGAAGTTAGTAGTAGTGTTGTAGAGAAGCAAGGTTAAAAGTGCTGGGAGATAGTCTTTTTCCTTAGATCCAGTAATAGCTAGGGAAAAGAAGACAGACCTTTAAACACAGAAGTCTTCCTTCAGCTGTCAAACACTGAAATATTAGATTTGAAGTTTAGGGAAGTGCCAGGGTAGAGAAGTCTCTCTGAATATATACTATACCCATCATTGCGATCTTTGGAGAGAAAAATAAAAGAGACTGTAGATGGGAAAGTTATTAAAGGGCTGTTAATAACATAAGAGTAGGTGTATCAAAACCAAGCTAATATACAAGACAAATTACTACTCATGAGTAGTTTCCTGTCATTTTTCAAATGGTTTCCCTTCCAAAAAAAAATTGCGATGTCCCTTGGGCTGCAGAGACTTCTTCAGTCAAGAGAATGGAAACAGTTCCAGTGGGCAGTGAAGCCCAAGGTTATTGCAGAAAGTGCAACTAGGGATGAAGTTTCGGCTTCTGACTGGAATATGGGGGACTTGGAAAGAAAACCAGTCTACAGGTGGTAGGAGGGTTGGAATAAGGGGTGATTGTCATAGTTCTCAGGCCAAAGGGAAAGAGAACGCAACTTCAACTACAGGAGCAGAGATTAAGGCAGTAACGGTGATTCCCTAAGGATTAAATAGGCCTCATTTAATATGTCACGCTATTGCAAAAACTGGTTTTAGTAAGAACTTTGAGAAAGGGATGATGAGCAGGTAGAGAAAGAAATAGAGCATCTTAAATTGCTGATTTTTTTCTTAAGGTGTGAAGATGTTCTGCCTTTTTTGGTAGGGTGATATATGTTACTTCACATAAAAATGGCAGTGCTTTTCTGCCAGTGGAAAAATGTGATGGAGGATGGTTTGTTCATCAGTAACATATTCAGGTCACAGCACTTAAAATTTAGTAAAATGTTATTATTTTCTAGGAAACCAACACAGCCATCAATAGTTTAACTATTGGTTGAACATTTTGCGTCTGTAGATAACCACAGCCAGTTCCCCCTGCAGTTTCTGCCAGAGCAACCGCATCTCAAGTGTAAGAATAAAAGAACATTTTGCTGAAAAAATCATGTTTTACTGCACATAATCTATTAAATGACTAAAAATACACAGACAGTACTGTGTTTCTGCTGTTATTTTCATGTTTTTTCCATATGGAAAAAAGGCTTATGTGATTATGCTGTATCTATCTGCTTGTTGGTCCTGCTTGTTCAACTTTTGAACATAAATCTGACCATGACACAGTAATCTAAGAATGACAAATTCCTAGACTTATCAAGAAAATACTGGCAATAAGCAGAAGGGAAAGGCACCGTGAGTCTTCTGGAAGGAAAGACAGCAGATAAGCTCACTTCTAGACCTGAGAAAGTCTGCAGAGAAAATTGCTCTTGACATAACTCCATAGCAATCCAGAGTTCATTGGTTCTACTGTTCACTTGTTTTGAATTCCTCCAGTCAGTCCTTAGTTTTTTTTTTATTTTAAGTGATTCACACTGTATGAAATCTAAGCAATAAATTTCACTGGGGCACTCCCGTGGCAGGACTCAATGCGTGAGGCTGTACAGAGGGTTTTCTGTAGTCTCTATAAATACCTAGTCAAACAGACAGTAATCTCTCTCTCTCTCTTCTTCAGATTTCTACTGCATGCCTTGGATACATGCTGCTAATCAGCTTACGAGCTTCCCTTGACCTGTGCTTCTTGTCCTAACGCTGATCTGACTATGGCTGTCCTCAAAGTAAAATTCACCAAAACTAAGAGGGACAAACTGGCTCAGATCTTATGGGTCCTCAACTGGGTTTCTGTAGCGAGTGGGGTCATTCTCTTCAGCCTCGGCCTCTTTCTGAAAATAGAGATCAAGAAGCGCAATGAAGTGATGGCAAAAGGGGACATAAACTCTGTCCCCAACATGCTGATCTCTGTCGGGGTTATAGCATGTATCATCAACTTTCTGGGTGGCAAAATCTGCTATGACTGCTCAGATGCCAACAAGTTCTCTCGCTGGAAACTAGTTATGCTCCCATACATTGTATGTACCTTCTGTTTTACCTTCTGCATCCTGGTGGGTGCTCTCATGTGCTATACCATGAGGAACGAGCTGGAAGAGTCTCTCTATCTGGGACTGAGGGATGCTATTAAGTTCTATAAGGACACGGACATACCTGGACGATGTTTTTTAAAGAAAACTGTGGATATGTTACAAATTGGATTTCGATGCTGTGGAAACAATGGCTTTAGAGACTGGTTTGAAATTCAGTGGGTATCTGCTCGTTATCTGAATATGGCTTCCAAGGAAGTTCTGGAGTAAGTATTTACTAGTCATAACAAAGAATTCTAGGAGGAAAATTCATTCAAGAAGGCAAAGTAGATACTAGTTTTTACTGGATGATTGTCTCTTAATCAAAAAACTGTAGAATGACCACATTACTTACAAAACATGCTGACTACCTGCACAATCAAAACTTGCCTTTTGCTAATTTTTTAGGGTTGCTAAGCAAAGCAAAAAATCTATCTTTTCTTTTTCAGTGTGGTGAATTAGCTACCTCAAAATTTCAATTATCGTGAACTGATAACAGAAAGAAAAAAAGCATGGTGCTGTCAATACATCGCACAGTCAATCCTAAACACTGAAAGATCTTTCTCCTTCAAGATGTTAGACTTTGCAAACGCAGGTTCAAATCTGTATGTTCACATGTGAGAAAATGCCCACACTGTGCATGCTGTAAAAGGAGGAGAAAAACCCTTGAAATGTGGGTCGGTTGTTTTTTTTTGTTGGTGCTTCACATGATATAACAATTGTGAAGTTATATGTTCGAAAAGAAGGGTCTGGTGATTCTTACAGACAAGAGAAAAGGTAACAATAAAGACTTTTACATAAGTAGACAATCCAATATGTAATAATTTTTCTAAAGCTGAAAAAAAAAGTCTTTGCTGACAAGGCCGTAGTAGCTCTATATTCCTGGGAAAGAGAAACACAAAAAGCTTGTTCTGGTATTTGTCAAGTGTTCGGTTTGTTGAGCTCAAAAATCAGTGAGAGTAAAGCCAGAGGAAGGGAGGCCAAAGATCTTATTTTCACAGAACTGGCAACTGGAAAACTGTCATCATAGCAAAGCATATAGACAGAGCTGCAAATATCCCAGTGGGCCGGACCTAGGAGAATATGGACAAGAAGGCATCAACATGTGTAAGGCAGGTGGCTGTGGAAATAGCACAAGCTTCAGAGGAAGCCTTCTCCAGAGAGAAGCTGGAAAGCAACTGTGACACAAAGCAGACTGACCCAAGAGGTGTTTTAAATCTTGGTTCTACACTGAAAAGTGGCAAGACAACAAAGCTGGTCCACAGGAACTTAAGAGTAGTATGTTATTGTGAGGACAACAGTAAAATATACTGCCTTTTATTTCTGTGAGACATGCAGAAGGGTCTTAGCTAAACTCCATTTTCTTGTGCAGGGCCACCTGTACTCTGCTATTATTTTGAAAGTATACTGTTGCTTAATTTTTGCCCCAGTGAGATGCATGTGAAGGAAATAATTACTCTGCAGAATTTCTTTCGCTGTCTATAAATTGGGTAATTCCATCTCAATTGCTAGAATCCACACTGGTGCTGTATAACTAAATCAAACTGTGATTTCCAAAAATCTGGTAGTGAAACATTTGATTGAAGCCATCAGAAGCAAAGTCCAGCTGGTAACGTTCAGAAAGGATGGGGAAAGTCCCAAATATTTTTCTTGGTTTCATCTTGTACTGTATGTCAGTTTGTACTTGGTAGATTAAGAGGCAAAGCAGGTGAGAACTGACATACTGTCAACTCACGTGCAACCTTTGCAGAACTGAACTTTTCACCTTCCTTTGTAACCCCTCCCCTCTCTTCTATATCTACACTGCCAACACCATTGTGACAAGAATGGAGAGAATCCACGGGAATGGTGGGAGAGTGAAGCGGGTTACAGTGGTACCATCCTATTGTTACTTTGGTTGGGGAAAAACTGTTGTCTTCCTGTCTCAAAAGCAAGTTTTGCTTTACAATACCGTAACAACTTTAAATCACAACAACAAATAGCAGTGAATGTCTCACTCCCTCAGCTTAGTTACTGAGGCCTTGCTTTCTAACAGTACCAAGATACATCATTCTTTAATTTGCTACCCGTAGAGGAAACATGATGGCAGGGGGACATAACCCAGGCCTGGAAACTGCTGTCGTTGGCAGTAGAAAGAAAATTCCTCTTTTTAAGATGTGGTAGAAAGGCAAAAAAATAATTAAATTGATGCTTGTGATCAAAAGGAAAACTTAAAACGTAGTTTAAGAGATTGTTTTTTAACCTTTTTAGATGTAATTTAAGTCATGCCACTGGAACATACCGGGCATTTTGCTGGCCCAAGTGAAAGCTTCCCTTTCACAAGGTGCTGGCCTTCCTCTCCTCCCTCCGTGACCTTTCTTTTCTCCTCCTGCATTTGAGCCTTTTGTTTTGTACCTCTCTGAATCTCTTCCTGGCTTCCCTCCCCATGCCTGTTACACTGCTTGCACAGTTAAGTCTTGTTTCAATTAATTATTTGTGTTCTTCTGCATGGGTTTTGTTCTGTTGCCGTTACCAGGAATATGATGGCCATACAGTGAAGAGCTGGACTTTAAAATGGAGAGGAATTCAGGCCTAATCCAATCCTAGGTAGGAAATGGCAGATGAGCTTCCTGACTTACTTGGAAAGAGCTTTGAAGAAGATATTTTTGACAAAATGTTAAACAAAAATCACCACCACAACCCCCCAAAAATGAAGGCAGGCCCACAGCAATAAAATTAAGACACTTACTCTGCCATCCCAGTGCAGCCACAAACACTGAGCTGGCCTAGCAGCCTTCATTTCAAGGATACATTTAGTTCCAAAATGACGTAAGAACACTGGACTGCAGAGTTTCTGCTGCTTCTGCTCACCTGATGAGCTTATTGTGAGGACTTCCTTCCCTGTCATTTACATCATCTGTAGTGGAACAGGAAAATCTGGATTTGTAAACGTTAATAAGTGAGGATAAGTTTTGGAAAATATTAAAAATTCCACTATTAGAAATTGGTGAAAGCTGGATGTCTAAGAGAAAATTGTCTTTCACGTATTCTGGCCCCCTAACAAAGGCTGAATGGCACAGGCTTAATTAGAAGAGGCCAGGGATCTCACCTGTGGGGCTGTCTCAGGAAATCAGGCTTTTGCAATGAGCACAAAAATAGATGCACGCTCAGAGGCTACTTCTCCAAAGTGTGAGAGAACATCTCAACATCTTATATGCTCCGTTTCTCTGAAGAGCCTGCTTGGAAGCAGAAGTCCTCACACGGATGCAGTAGCCAAAGAGCAGGTTACACAAAGAGAAAGGATGTCAAGGATTCATTTAACTGTTCCAGGAACTCTTGATTAATCTGAAACAGTGTTCTCTTTTCCATCCTGATTTTTTTTTTCTCCCTCCTATTTCTTTACCTTTCTTCTTCTCCTATTTGTTTTTCTCGTGATCTCATTGTGGGGGAGGAGGAATAATTTTTAGCAATAAATACAGTTTCAAAAGTTACAAAAGTATAGTTACAAGAAGTTACAAGAAGAAGTAGAAACTCCCTTGTGGATCAGTCTCAAAACGTGCTGAACCAGCCGCTGCATGTGGGTACAATGATGAAATGCCAGGGGACAATTTCCAGTGGCTCCTGGGGCATGCAAAGTTACACTTGTATCAGGTTCTGTCTTAAGGAATGCTCATGTTGAAACTCAGTCCAGAAGTAGTGAAACACAGGATTTCTAGGGCCATAATTCCCATTAGAGTTCCACCAAGATGAGCAAGCTCAAAAATCGTCTTTAGTGTTTTCAGTGCAAAGACACCTAAAAAGGCAACATCTTTGCAAACGATGAGTCTACGTTTTGCGCACACAGCACCAAGAACCACGTGAGATACTCTGCCGATACCACACTTAAATACACCAAATGAAAAAATGTAGTTTTCCTGCAGTAAGCAACTTTTCCAGTTGGGAATATCTTCCCTTTTTCCTTTTGTTATGTTAGAGAGGCCTGCCCTGCAGCAGACCTGCATTACAGCCTTCTATAAAAATCACAGACGTTATCTGCTGCTGATACCAGACTTCTAATGCCCAAACTTTCTATCCCGTTGCAGCCGTCTAAAGAGCAACGTTGATGGGAAGTTCTTGGTGGATGGAGTACCCTTCAGCTGCTGCAACCCAAGCTCCCCACGGCCCTGCATCCAGTACCAGCTGACAAACAACAGTGCTCACTACAACTATGATTTTCTGACAGAGGAGCTCAACATCTGGATGAAGGGGTGCAGAGAGGCCCTGCTGGATTACTACACAGCTATTATGAGATCCATTGGGATCACAGCACTACTTATTTGGTTGTTTGAGGTAAGTCAAAATGGTCTGCATCGGATTAATCGGTCTTCCTGCTCTCCAGGATGGGAAACAGCTATAGTGTAACATACTACAAGCATCTCAGTATCTAATATAAAGTCCACCAGCACTTCAAGAATGTTGCAGGACTTCCTCTAGTACAGACAACTTCCTCAAAGTCCCCAGAAGAGAAGCAGATCTCATGGAATATGAGAACTATTAGAAATGCTGTATATAACTCCGTGTATTTACAGAGCTTTCTCAATAGACTATGGCATATTCCCTCCCCTGAAGTATTTATGGAATCAGGTACCCGATGATACATGCAGTGACACCACTGCAAGGAAGTTAGGTGAGAAGGTCCGAGGGTCAATTTAAGTCAGTTTTAACAAAGAGTATACAAAACTTGAGCAGGCCTTTGGCTAAATACGTTAGTTTTATTTATAGTAAAAATTGAGCGTAAGTATCCAGATGTCAAAGCCTCTTTTTTACGTTACTTAGCTTCACCATATAGGCAGTACTTGCCAACACGTCGGACCTTTTTAGATGTAGATTAGACTGCTTGTAATGCAATCAAAATAAGCATATCACAGGCAAGCACATACACCCTCTTTCTGCTGGTGTCTGTAAAAAAAGTTGGATATTGTCACCTGCAGGTACAAGACTCCACAATGGCATAGGCTAAAATACAGGTTACTTTCCTTGTTAATGAATTCTCACTTTCTAATTATTGCTCTATTGCATAAATATTAGCACTGTAATTAGTAGTTCACAACAGTCCTCCAGCAGTGCTAGATAGGGCGGTGGTGCCAGAAACAACAGGCCTTTGGCAGCGCGTGAAAAAGCTGCGAGCCGGCTCTCTGTGCTCCCTTCAGCCTTGACGAGCTGGGCACACTGATCTCAATTCCAACAGAACTCTGGAACTGGGGCTTTCTCCTGTGCTTACGCTGGAGTCTTTGCTACAGACCATCCCGCTTAATCTTAATGCATTGGCATGTTCGACACATATGGCTTACATATGAGTGATTAAACTCCTTGGAGGAAATGCCGATTTAATCAAGGACAGGGGGAAAAATATCCACAGAAATGAACAGGCTACAATTTAGGGTTTTTTTCCCCCAGTGACTGATGGTTCCATTAATTAATTATCCATTTTACATTAATTAGTTGTAGTCTCTGAGGCTGCAGTGTTCCCGGGTAATTCTAAGTATTTATGGGCTAATAACATGCAAGAATGGAGAAAGAATCAACCAATCTCTCCCTGGTATTTTTCTTTCTGAAAAAAAAAAAAAAAAGTAATGAATTGGGAGGGTGGTTAGATATATTGCTGGGATAAAGAATTTGTCTGCTTTACTCCATATTAATTATTAGGCATGTAAACACACAAGTCAGAAAGCTGACTTGGGTAGGATTGAGGCTGTAATTTAAACTCTGTTTAACCCTTAACTGTTTCCTACAGCTCTCTGTACTTATTGGTGTCCGGTACCTACAAACAGCAATGAAGAATGTCCTCCTGCTAGGAGACTTGGAGGGTGAATCAGATGGTTGGTTACTAGAGAACAGCTTTGTGGAAACTGCCAAATACAACATCAGTATCATCAAGAACCTTGGCAAAGCCAACCAGATCTCCACTGTCTCAGGCATGCACGACCCCAACATCAATGTTCAAAACACGAACTGTGGCAAAACCAATATTACAACAAAATCTATCCCAACAGCTAGCTAGGCAAGTCTTCAAAGAAATGACATCTCAAGTGTACCTTTGACATGTTACAGTCCTGCAGTTACCAGATGTTTCACTGGTGGGGAAAAATAAAAGGGTAGGAAAACTGGTAAGGCAATTGAACAAACCACAGAGCGGTGACAGCTCAAAAAATGCTGATACTTCTTTAGCTGGATGTATTTTCACTCGTTCTTGTGAAATCCCTGATATTCAACACTGCACAAGCCTAAATTTTTACATTTTCCCCACTTTCTCTCCCTTGTTTACAATCTTCTGTCATGGTCTGAGTAAGTCAGGATAATTGTTATGCACAAGCAAATGCTCCAGATAGGATGGGTCTACATCTACTAACATACCGATTGGTCTACTATGTACCAACAAAGTTCGTCATTCTGTTTATAGCAATCCTAGCAGCAGGGAAATCCCCAAAGAAATTATTACACTGGATAAAAAGTTTCTTAAAAAGAAGACCAAAACTGTGAAATGAAAACTGTCAGGATAGGGGAAATTTTAGCACAACTATACATATAAAGAACCTACCAGCTAGGTGAAATTGAGTTGAATGCAATGAAAACTAGCATAATGTATTTCACTTGCTCTTTTCCAACATAGCCTGAAGTATCTCTTGATTTTCCTCCCTCCATAGTTTAGGGAAATCCAGCTGCCACACCTCCCTGAAAGTCCATGGCTACTGCTGAGAGGAGTGCTCTGCTCACAAAAACTGACAGCTCATGCTGGGATATTTAAAATTCCAAATAGCATGTGATAGCACAAGTTTAAAAACAAGCAGCTACTTCCCATAAAACAAATACTGATGATCCTAGATGATTAAAAGCTCCTAATTTCAAACGTACTTAGACAGATCCAAGGGCTGGAAGATGAGGGATTATTTGGAACCCATGAAGGTAAAGACAGCCTGACAGATGTCCCTTCACGCTCCTAGTACAGCATCAGGAACTTTGTCAATGCGTGGAGTGAAAGCCTTCAACACCCAGGATAGTTGTAGTTACAGGAAGCCCTACGACTACAATTCATCATTAACAGTAAGCAGGAGAAACATCCCATACAGAATAGAGAATAAAAAACACAAATAAAACATTTTACTTGTTACTGTTGTGAATATTTTTTAAATAACTTTGGACAGCTTGGGCATTCTTTGTGTATAATCAACTAAAAGAAACTGTACCACTGGGATATTCAAAGCGGAACTATTCCTGCTTTTGAAATTCTGCAGAAGTACCAGTACCAGTTATTCTACCCGTCTAAACGATGTTGTTTTCTGTAACACTAGAATAAACAAGACTTATACTGTAGGAATATACTGTAAATAAAGTGCATGATGTAAAAATCTGAGCTGTAATTAAGCAGGCTATATACAGGATTGTAATTTCAAATGCAATTGCTTCATTGCTTATAATTTTAGGCCTATACTGAAGTACGTTAAGAATAAAAATGGGCAGACAGGGTCTGTCTGCAATAGTAGCCTGTAGTAGATTGTTTGCAAAGAGCACATACAAGGCAAGACCATTAGGAAATAGTTCTTTCCCTGCCAAAGGCTCCCGACTTCCAGGAATCAGCTGTTTGGGACCTGGTAAGACAAAGAGGGGATTTGTATCACTGTGTTTTAATAAATCTCAGTGGACTTTTTTTCTATGAATTTGTGTAATTAAAAAAAAAAAAAAACATTTGTGGTTTTGATACCCAAAACATTTACAGTCATGAGCTTCCGATTGTAATTTCTCACAATTCTATCCTGCATTGTTTGAAAGAACGGCTTCTCTGTGCTTGTTGACTCTGTGACAACTTAATGGGGTAGCCCTTCATTCTTGCCGGATGATGTAGTTGATGGTCATTCCTGATTTGACTATCCTCTGTTATAATCTCTCTCGGTCCTATCATTCCAAGTTGAAGTTGCTATTTAACATTTTCTTCTATGGAAGTTATTTCACACTTTTGATAGTTTTCATCAGTATTCTCTATTATTTTTCAATTAACAACACTCTGTAGAGCTGACATCATTAAGTAAGTCTGTCCTCTTCCTAAGAATTCATATCATGCTGTTTCTGAGCACTGAGGTAACATTTTCACAGAACTATCCATAAAACTTCTAAGAAAATCTTTGATACATTAATATATCTGGGAGTGCCGGTCAACAGCAGGCTCAACAGGAGTCAGCTGTGTGTCCTGGCAGCCCAGAGGGCAAACCCCATCCTGGGGTGAATCAAGCACAGCATGACCAGCCCCTCCAGAGAGGTGATTATCCTGTTGTACTCTGTGTTGATGTGGCCTCACCTGGAGCACTGTGCCCAGTTCTGGGCCCCAGAATGTAAGGACATGAAGGTCCTTGACTGTGTCCAGGAGGACAACAAAGCCGGTTAAAGGGCTGGAAGGAATGTCATGTGAGGAGTGGCTGAGGACTTTGGACTTTTCCAGTCTGGAGAAGAGGAGGATGAGGGGCAACCTCATTGCTCTCTTCAACTTCCTGAGGGGATGTGGAGAGGGAAATGCTGATCTCTTCTCCTTGGCATCCAGTTATAGGATGCATGGTAACAGCTCAAAGCTGCATCAGGGCATGTTCAGGCTAGACATTAGGAAGCATTTCTTTACTGAGAGGGTGGTCAAACACTAGAACAGGCTTTCTAGAGAGGTGATCGATGCCCCAAGCCTGTCAGTGTTCAAAAAGCATTTGGACCATGTCCTTGACACACTAACTTGGGTAGCCCTGAACTGGCCAGGCACTTGGATTAGATGATCACTGTAGGTCCCTTCCAACTGAAATAGTCTAGTCTATTGCAAGACGTTAATTTTTATTCACCAAAACTGAATTGTCTGTTATTAGCCACCACTAAATTTCTTAACAGCCTCCTGAAAACATACAAAAAAGCTTTTTATGGAGTATCTTTGTATCATTGGCAGAATTTGCCACTTTGTAATTCCCTTTTTCAGATCACTTCTGAAAGTGCTGAAAAAACCATGCAGATTTCCATGGATCTCAGTTGTTAAGCTTCTTCCATTGTGAAAATACATCATTTATTCTTTTTGCTACTGAACCAAATCTTTTTTTTTACCTCATGACAGCTTCTTCTAATTCTATGAGTCAGTTGGAGAGCACTATTCAAAGATTTTTGAAGTCTACACTATTACTGGTTGGCTCAACATCCTGAAAATTAATCAGACTTTGCAACAGAATATTCTTCTATAAAGAGGCAGTATTTTTTTTCAGATCAGGATGTGAAGTGCCACATGCGTCAGTCCATAGCAATCACTTCCTCAACACAATTTTAGTCCATCTAGATTTGGAAAAACAGTTCTAGATTGCTCAAGGACCAAGAGGTGTAAGATAACCCGAAATAACTCAGAGAAAACCAGGAATTGTTTCATTAGGAAAAACTGAATCAAAAGGACTAAGAATATGTTAATTAAAAAAAAAAAATTGAAAATGAAGAATGGTTCAGCATAATGAAAATGGTTGTAAAATAGGGAAAAAAGTATCATTTAATTGTTTTTTTAAATAAGGAAATCTTACTCTGTATTTCACAGAGTATTTCCTAAAGGCAAAACATTTAATTGCAGAAGCAGACAAAACCTGACATTTTGCACCATTTAAAAATCAGCTATTTAGCTCACAGAATTAGAAGAACTGAGCTTACTCTTTTGATAACTCTCCAGTCAAGGTCCCTATATGATGGATTTGTCAAGAATCTGCTCTGAAAAATAGATTTGGAAGGAAGAGTGAACCAAAATGATCATCTGGCCTGAGGGTCTCTGTAAAGACACAGAAGTTTGATACAGTAGTTGCTGTAGCACGCTAGCATGAAAAGCAGAGGTGTCACTGTCTGGCTACACATTCTCCCTGGTCCCCACACAGCTCATTTTCTTTCAGATGAAAAGAACATACTTTACCATAAAAATTAGTTAATATTTGGCAAGTTAACCTTTGTGTCTGCCAACTGCCAAAACCTGCAGCTGTGATGTGATCACTGCTGAAATCACGGAGTATTGGCACACTCAAGGGACAGACCATGTCCAGTCTATCCTGTTTCTATCCTACATTCCACAGTCATCAGAATAAAATTTACTTTAAATACTCCAGGAAACACAAACTACTGCAATAGGTGCTGTCACAAAGCAAGCTAGGTATGTAGGGCGCAATTCCACTGTCTGAGGAATACAAAGTGAAGGCGGCATTTATTTAATGTTACCACCACTAAATCAAGAAAACTCAGGCAGCAGCACAGACTCTATCTTTAATTCTCCGTAATTTATAAAGACAAAGATGGCATTAGCCAGCCAAGCCTTTAAGCCGGAGCATCTGCTCAGATACAGAAATAAATACGATTTGGGGGACACTTCTTATCCTATTTGTTATTAATGCTTAATCTAGTCAGAATTAATAACAACACACTTGTGCAATGAGTAAGGAACTCACCTATGCATAGAACTATCTTCTTTATGAAGTTCTTAATAAAAAATCTGAAACATTTAAATGTTCAGTTTCTGGAGAAGGCACTAGGACATTTCCTGTAGAAACTGCAATTATGATCCTCTTCCTTTAAAAGCTTTCTGATTACCACTGAAAACATTCTACACTGATCACAAAAAAAAAAAAGGAAATATAAAAATACAGTACCTTTAGAGTTTCATTTATATTTAAAAAAAAAAAATGAACACAGCACATTTCCTTAGAAGCCAGAAACCTCCCTGCTGCAAACTGAATTTTTAAATTGCATACAATCACACAGTTCTCTACAACACAAGATTCATGATATTTAAAATCTCCTGTACATCAATTAACTGGGGCAGACTGCCTGAAGTGTGTAAATGGAATTGCTCAGTGAAGTCCCGTCTACATCTGAATTGGGAAAATAAATATTCCTAGATCATCTGCAGTGCATGAGATTGAGATGCATGGGGTTGGCCACTTTTAATAAAGGTCAGCATGATTCACAGAAAGAAAAATGGGATCAAAGAAGACTGGAGATTTTTTATCATTTAGAACGGATTATTCCACGCCACTTCCACTTTTAATGTTTCATGTTTAAGCCTATGCCTGGTCTCCTCTTACCCACCATTACATGAAATAATGTATATAATCCCTTTGACTGTCAGCTCACTCTCCTTGAACACATTTCCTTTACACAGCTTCCCTTTCACGTACATTTTCAACCATGCTTAATGCAAGTTTAGAGAAACTCAGCTAGGATAAGAAACTGGGATTGAGACTTGCATAGGAGTGGAGTTTCACTGGCAGCCACTTTTTCCTGTATCAACCCCCAAATTTAGCCTACCTGCAAAACAGATAAAAACAAATAGAATTAATTGTGCCACAGAAATGAAACAACTTTCATTTTTGAAGTATCTTTGAAGATCTTGTCAAGAAATAGGTTAAAAGAATCTAAGTAACAAACTTAAATAGACAAATCTGACCAGTGTACAATGGAGATTGATCAAGGATATTGTCTAGAAAATAGAGAAGATTTCAACCATAAAACAGAGCATATGATGGCCAAAATCCTCCTCTATATAATTTTGTGCATTGCACCTTGACATTCTTACTATGCAAGAAATGGTGCTGTGGCTTTTTTCCCTTTTTTTTTTTTCCCCCTGAATGAATGGGCTTCTTGTTCTAACGTTCTCCAGAACATTTTTGCTAGTAGACTTTAATCTATCTATGTTTAACTTTTACTTTTTCAGGAATCGGTTCTTAAAAAAAGTTTGCTTTACTAAGAAGACTCAGAGTGAGCAATACCATTAACACCAAACTCTGTAAGCTTAACAGTGCCTGAAGCTACAATAAAGGCGTGAGAAGTGATGACAGCCAGCACCTTGTAACATAAAAAGGGGCAAGAAGTACTGGCTGTTTCTGTGTAAAAGATGTCTTGGCTGTTTGATCAGCTCTGTAACAAAAAATGTTTGTGTTTTGGGGTTTTTTTGTATCACATAGCTCGACCAACAGCACAAACTTTGCCATTCTAGAGGTTAAGTGTCTGACAGACAGTACAGCCAGTTCTTTAAGAAGCTACATAACCAGAATGATTCAACTAGTTTCAGAATGTCTAAATATTAATTTCTGTACTTCAGACTTCTTTCACACACTGAGGTAGACACTGAAGGCATTTGCATCTGTAAAATACCAGGACAAGTTTCAAGTGGAGTATTTCTTTAAATAAGAAACCCTGTGCTACCATTACTAACCAGTACGACGACGATGTGGACTACAGGGAACACTGGTATCATTTACCAACTGCTTACTAACTCTTCCCCTTTTCCATACTGACAGATGCTGCTCTAATGCTCTTGTAAAATAAACTGTGAAGTGTCAAAGTGCCTCCAAATAAAAACTGAATAATCTATGGGAAGTTACTTTATTTCCTTTTTTTTTTTTAAATATGCATATACAAGATTTTATTTCAAAAGCACAAGAACATTATACAAGTTTCAAATTTACATTTTTGCAATTAAAGATACCAATATGTGCATTATCAAGTAACTTCTTCTGTCAGCTTGGATGGAACTGAAATCAGTGGCATAAGCGTCTTGCGATCACTAAATACAGATTATACTCACAGTGACCAAAACTGCATAGTAATTTATGAAATGAAAGATGACCACGCTACTCAGTGAGTGATATGGGAGCCCATTTGCTAAATTAGTATGTGCAAATGTAGAGAAAGATGAAACTTCCCACTCCCACTTCTTCAGCGGAAAAAAGTTTTTTAGAGCTTTAAACGTGAGCTCCCCTGCTCAGACCAGCTCCAGTCCTTAGATACTACAGTTCAGACAGAAAACAAAACAAAGTGATCTCACTGCCTATTTGATAACGGAATTTTTGTATCAGTGAAGTGCACGGTAATGGAAAGTTTTTGATAAATGAACAGGTAAATATCAGAGGGAAACAGTAAGTGAATACAGTTTTGGTTTCAATGAGGCATACATTTGCTAGTCTTAATGCAATATTTCTGCTGGTAAGAAGTGTTTTGATGACCTTAGAAATTGCCAGTGCATGCAAGCTTTCATGACAACTCTTCTTCTAAATTCAGTCTTCTCTAAAATGTATTTGAAATGCATACTAACAGAATGCATGTTTGTCTTTAAAGAGTTTCACATACAGGTTTAAAATCTGAAAGAGTCAAAATATGGAGTACGGCCTTAATTGCAAGAAACAGAATACTTGAAAAAGCCAACTATATATAGCAAAAGTTATAAAGAAGTATTTGAAATCAGAACAATATTTGAGTTCATTGGTATTCCACTTTTAGATGAGTTATGGTGCTGTTCAGTGCACTCATACGTGCTCTAAACACTTAAAAATACTAGAACAATGGTATTTAAATCTAAATCATTATTTGTGATTCTACTATCTCTCATACAATCAGTAGCAAGACAACAACAAAAAATGCAACAAGAAATCATACAAAAATACACTCTCTGACATGAATTTTTGAAAACCTCCCCTTGTGTGACTTAAAATGACACAAAAGAATTTAAATAGCAAAGGGGTGGGGAAATTTTGAGTACTGACAACTTCAAACTTTCACACAGAAATGGGACTTCCTGGGAAAGCGTTTTTACCCATCACATTACAAATTCTCTCATGTTTATTATGGTTGAAATTCAGAGAACAGAAAAACAAACATTTAGAGCTGAAGCACAATCACATATCATTGAGAGAGAGTTCAATCACAATGTACTACTAACTAGCCAAGGGCAGAGACAGACTTAGCCACCACCTTTTCTTCCCTCTTCTCTTCTAACTGGCACTGAACCACTGAACATGCCCCCCCCCCCCAACCACACTATTTCATTTACGCAGGCAGGGCTCCAAACAATAGTGACAGAGGATCAAGAGTGGAGAATTCCTTAAATATGGACAAAGAAACTTACTTCTGATTCTAAAACTTGGTACTTCTGGGCCTTGATTTTAGTCCCGTGATAGCTTTGAAGGTCTTCAACTTTACTGAAATCTCTGGCTCATGTAGAACTTGCAGCGACACTACAAATAGCTAGCAGATTTTCACGTTTGGTTCTCAGGGAAAAATCTCAGAAGACAAATTGTAAAAGAAGTAAAGCTAACCACAACCTAACCAAATGGTGTAGTCCTAGACCTCTTAGGATACACAACATTAAAAGAGGACAAATTCATTAGATAAAGTGCAGTTCTGGCAACATGAAAAGCACGGACTTTATTATTTTGATGCAACAAGCAAGATGGTAATTCCTCCATGCACTTTCTATTCCACACTTGTCCTTTAAAAAGGTCATTAATGAAAACTCATTAAATCCCAGGATGCAGCTGAATACAGGCTTTATCCGTACAACTTAATGTTCGCTGTACCTGTTGCTATGGATTACTAAAGGCCTGGCACCACGTCCACTCCAGTATTATGCCACAGATCTTGACCTATTTAAAAAGCTTCACTAAGCTTGGGAAAAGAATGCAGGAAGAAAGTAAAGGAGATATTTTTCCATAGCAACAACATTTAGGTATACTCTCAAGGGATGGAAGAGACAGACATGTGGTATGTGCCCTGAAGTACAGCAGTTGGGAAGCCATCCTCCTCAAAACATGTGAAACAATTACAACTTGTCAAAAAAAGTGGAAATATTTCTGGACCTGAATGTTCAGTAATAATTATATAATTATTATATATTCTGTCACTTTTGGGACAGAAAAAAAAAAAAGAGAGAAAAATATATGACATGAGATTCTGTCTCAATGTATCAGTAATGCATCCAACCTAGAGAATCCATCAATTGTGTCTGAACTACAGAATCCACTTGAAAGCAGAGAAATTTACCGCCACCCTCCTTTCCTTTTCCAAAGCACTGCCAAAGGTAAAAGTTTTCACTAAAAATCGAGAGACTCAGAGCAGTTGCCAGTTGAATCCAAAGAAGATCTGATTCGTTTCTTGGCTCCTGGCAATCTCCTCTATGATGCAGTGTTGCTGCCATAGCAGATAGAGCTTCCGGTAACGCTCCCGACACAAGTGCAGGGGATTGCCTCTTCTTCATAGAAGAAAAAAGGAGAATACCAATAAGCATATCAGAATAGTCAGTGACAAACTGTTCCATTCACAGCCTAGCATTAACACTCTTAATGAGAGCCAGAAAACATTAAATACTTGTACGAACACCAATGCCAACAAGTCTGCCAGCAATGAAAAAAGTGCTATATGTGCTAAGCAACGACTGCCATTTCCAAAACGACACCTCAGCAATGGGAATTGGTCCACATTTCTGATTAATAGCATACAAAGTATTCTTGAGAAAAGTAAGAAAAATTCACAGTACCAAAAAGGTGTATTTTCCCCACTAGAAAATACCCACTCATGGCTGGAAACTGCCAACAGGAATTGGATGTTAAAACAAACTGATCATGCCAAGACATTCTACAGTGCTGTACAAGTTAGCAGGAAGAATGTGTCTCATGGGTGTAAGAAAGAAAGAGATACCAAAATGGAAAATGTATAAAGTCAAACATTTACTCACTTCAGACCTGGATCTGTTTCTCCGTATTCATCCAAGTAGGGAGCAGGATATAAGCAACCCCTGGTTTTACCTTCAATGAGGACAACTTTGCATTCCCTGATTCTTAAGGAAAAAAATAGCTACATTTAAAATACAAGACAACTCCCAGCAGATTCTTAACTTTTTGGAGAGCTACATTTTGGGTCAAAGCAATGTATCTTCAGCTAGCACAAAAAGAATCAAGTGCTTTGACAATGTTGTGACTTTTGACCCTCAAGTATTTCTCTTTACTCTTTAACACATTCAATTCTGGCTAGTTACTTACTTGAGAAATATACAGACTCCAGCTCCACATTGAAGAGCATGAGAAGTACAGGCTCCCAACTCCTCCCCGTTCACCAGTTCCTGACAGCAAGTATTCTGGGAACACAACATATCCCCACAGAATAAACACAATACTGGATGTT
>JAVSBS010027641.1:48805-69292 GCA_033124195.1 Coracias cyanogaster
TGGCCAACCACTCGAGCCACCTGGACGCCCCGCTCGTGATGAGCGGCGTGCCCCACTACATCTCGCGGGATCTCGCCACCGGGGTGGCCGCGGACTACTTCTTCACCACGTGGCACAAGAAGTTCTTCACCCAGCTGGTGTTCAACGCGTTCCCCGTGGACCGCCGCGGGGAGGGCGCCAACCGCGGGCTGTCCAAGAAGCTGCTGGCGGCGGGTCTTAAGCTCGCTGATTTCTTTAATCCGCGCATCCAAGACCGCAATTTCTTTACTAATAAACTGGTTGCGCGCGTTCTGCTGTTCGATTGCACCATTAAGGTATTGGTCACCCAGAAAAATCGCCCCCGCAGCAACAATAAAAACCCCAAACCCCCAACCCACAAACAATCAAAAACTTAAGACATACATCATAATCGTATTTCACATAGCTTTGGCTATGTTTTTACACTGCTTGAAATACTTTATCTGCAAGATATCTGCTTTAAGCAGGAGGTTGGACTGAGCTGCTCAAGTCCCTTCTCACATAAATTACCCTATCATTCACTCTTCCTGGCATAAAACAACGCCAGCCTTCTGGGCTTGTTGTATCCAGTGCAAAAATAATTTTCAGGCTTATAGCCAAACCAAATGCATGCTGCACTGGTGAAAAATGACGAGCAGATTAAGTTGTAATGATTTTATATGTTATCCTATCAAACACAAGTGACTTCATTTAGTAAGCTGTTGTGTTTCAGATTTAAAATTATGCTAGTATTGGCCAGTATAACTGTAACAGTGCCTTCAAGTCTGCAAAATAATTTCTGTACATAGTTTTAACACCGGTTACAGTAACGGCAAGAATATAAAAGTGACAAAACCTCTAGGGAAGACAATTAAATATGTCACATCTTACCTAAACTGAGAAGCTTGGTTCAAAAGGCAGCTATAGTCTTCAGGAAGCTCTATTAAACTATTTCTTTTCCTAGGATACCTGGGTAAGTGACAAAGAACTATTATGAGAATACTAAAGATGGCACCAAAGACCAGAATGGATAGCTATAAATCCCTGCTAAGCTTTTGGTCCTTTCTCCAAACTTCTGCAGTTCTAGAAGCCCAAGTGCGAGGCTCCACTTGGGAGCTTCAGCATTTCTGTATCCAGGCAAAGGTGACAAAATTAAATTTGATATATAACCTACGTGTATGACGATATTTCAATTAACTTTTGGGTTTTTTCCCCAGAGTAAGCTAGATAGCTTGTTTAACAATGTGGTACGTTCTCAGTGAAGAGTCACTGCATGAGGAATAATACACAAGCATTTAAAGAGAAATGTACTTTTGTTAGTAGTGCAGGAGGAAGAAAATACAAGCACTCTAACTTGCCCACAACAGGAACTTCATTTGTTCAGCAGTTTTAGGTCAAAAACAGAAGAAAAACCAGTAACAACAACAAACTTACCTTACTGCAATGCTTTTTCCTTCAAACAACTTAACATCACTGGATCAGCACACCACCTATTTCAAACAAACATTTGCAGATGACAGTGTTTGATAATAATATACGTTTAGGATTATCAAACTAAACTAACTAGTAAGCAATAAGGAAACAGAGCACAGATAAAGCATTGATACTTTTAGCTAAGACTTTAAAAGGAAAACCAGCTATTCTTTACAGTTTCGCTTCAGGAAAAGAACTTAAGTTTGTATGCAAGAGAAAAGCCTATGTGAAACACTTAAAATTAGCAACGTACACGTGAAAACACGGAGTTAAAATGCAAGCAGTCTTCAGACATATTCAGGTTCTTAAAGTCGGCCACAACACAGCTCTTTTTGGAATAGATCTGCTGAAAGCCACAGCACAAGAAAGTGTCATACACCCTACTAGGAAAATATTTGTTGCTTTTATTTAATAACCATTACCCAGTGGTTATTTTACAATGCCTTACTGCATGTTGTGTGCTTGCTTAGAATGGCCAAATGAGTCAACTGAAACAGTGGTAGATATTGGCAAGTTACTAAGCAGAGGAACTGGTATGTCTGAGATATCTTTAAAGTTATTTCTACAAAAAGGAGAAGGAAGAGAGAACTGTAGCAGATGGTCAATCTAGTAAGCTTCATTTAACACAATTCTAAACAATCATCAAATTTTGTCTTCTGAAATAAGATTCTTTCAGAAAACATATGGGAACTCGCGTGACAATTTGACAACTGTTACTATTACATTAAATACATAGCCTCCTCCTTGCAACCTCTCTTTTTGACAGGGAGCACTACGATAGATTAGTTCGTCCTACCTCTAGCGATGGTTTTCTAATGTTCACAAAAACCTATCCTCTCTGTTCTGTTCTAACCACCATTATGTCTTTGAGCAAATGCGTAGGCATGTGTAAGACAAACTTATTTAATAATTTACTTATAAATTAATAGCATTTTCACAAGTAATTATATATACTATGAATGCAATTATAGTGAAATTGTAGGTAGGGAATAGTTTAGGACAGATCTGCAGACTGTAAGTTGGAGTCAACAGCTCAAAATGTCCCTAAATTGAATCTAGACAACAAAACAGAACAAAGGTAAAGAGAAACCACAACAGAAAAAGCTAGTGTGAGCCAGGGAATTCCGCCTAGGACCAGGAATAATAATTAATGCAACCAAGTGCTCAAACAATCGCATGGAGTCATTCTCCAACACAATATTGCAGGATTATTCTCAAGAGTTGTCAGGGTGGAGGGTCTGCTTCTTTTAACTTCTGTTTTTCCATGAAGAATCTTACCAATTATTTCCTTATGGCCAGATTACCATGTACACAATACTCAAACTGTACTTTTTAATCATTAAGCTAACTTTGACGTTCATCTGTTCTGGAAATCCTGAAAAGAAATAGTACAAAGCCTCACCCTGCCAGCTACAGAATTTTCCATTTTCTCATTTTATAGCTCACGTGATCAGCACCTTTGCTGTAGGCAGACTAAAATAGGCCAATGAACAGTAAGCAGCATACCGTGCACCCAAAGGCTGACGATGACTTTTCTGCATGAATGATTTCATGCAGGTCTGCAAGCACTGCCCCCTTAAACTGTAATTGTTTAATGGCTGAATAACCATAAAATACAGAATGTTTTATGGTTTTTAACTGCTTTAAGAAATTCATTATACCTGTGCACATCAAATGCTTAGAACTCTAGTATGAATCTGATCCCAACCATTTATTAACAAGTCCGATCCAGAATTCCCACAGGGCCATCACAACACAGAAACGTGGCCTGTCCAGTTCCAATTAGTACCTTTGAAGCAGTGGATTTACTGTGTCCCAATATTCCTGGAAGAGCAGGAACAAATTGGTAGGTAGAGAGAGATAACCACAAAGTGCCTTGAATTGCCCCTCTTCAGAAACTGCAAACAGAAAAAGAAAACATGAGCAGCTGTTAAAGTGTTTCAGCGCTGCTGAGCAATTCACTCCAAACTAGAAATCTCCTGATCCCTTTTCCATTGAATAATACGGATCTTATGACTTCAGGATAGCTCTCAGCTAGTACGACTGGATGTCATTCCACTGACTTAACCAGAGGTCAAATAATTTGCATTAGCTTAGGTTTAAGAAATTTGACATATGTTAAGAAAATTCGAAGTCACGCATAAGCCAGGTAACAGAATTCCCTGCTTACACTCCATTTCACTGTGTAATATGTAACATGTTGGTGCAGCAGATTTTCTGTACTTGGTATATTTTGGTTTTCACTGTCCTTTTGGCCTGCAATGATATTAAATTTCGCTATGGTCAAGTCAGTGCTAACACATTACATAAAGTTGGGCTAATTTAATAGTTTGCTGGGTTGCCATTTATTGGCTCCGCTACAGAAAATGGCATTGCTGATTCACCAGGAAGACCCCTCCCTACATAACCAAAGCTCCAGACTACAACTAAGGACAACAGCATATCCCAAAGTGCAGAGATTTTTTACTATTACATCCTAATCAAATTCAAACTTGGTTCCCAGTTTACATAATTTAAGATGCTGTATTTTGTCTCCATTGTTCATCACAATTTTAGTCTTCCTTTCCAAATAGTTGATGTTTCTGTGTTTCACTGCATTTTGACAGAAGACAAAATATTTATTTTTTGAGTTAGTCTGTAATGCATTAGGATCCCTTAAGGAAGGGGTGTAAGTTTTATAGCGTGCTTTATTTCTCCTTGGCTCTGGTTTGCTTAATCCCTCTGTTTTTTGTATTTACCAGCATTAGCAACTGCTCATAAAGGTTTGTTGGTTTGTGCTTTTTTAAAAAAATATACTCCAGGTTAATTCTCAGGTGATGTAATCTAAGTACCTAGAATTATCCTTAAATCACAGAATCTTTGTATCCTCAAATACCTACTAGCAATATGTCATTGATAATTCACATATTTGCACATACTCACAAGTAACTATTGCATGCAAAGACGGCTGAGTCAACTCTGCTTCTCACCCCTGCCCCTTCCAATAAAAATTTGTATTTCCTTTTCTTTCCAAGTCTTACATTAGTGCATCAACTATTAAGATACTGTGATTACTTAAAAATTCCATTCTTCCAAGAAAAAAGTAAACAAAGTCAATATACAGATATACTTGCTAATATTTACCTTGTAGTAGTTCCTCAGGAGGAGAAACTCCCAGCAAATAATGAAAAAATAAAGCAGCACAACGAAGGTAAGGCATGATGCCTTTTTTAACAGCATCCCACACAAACGAGCCTGGAATATCCTGGCTAAAGCAACTGCAATACACAAATGAGAAGTAGCTGCAGTAGTTCACAGTGCAAATCCTTCTAGAACTTCCACTTTTTGGCTAGCATTGGTAGAATGGCAGCTGTGTAGAAGTGACACTGATGTACCCCAAATTCTGTGAAATGCAGCCACCAGCACCTAACTTCTGACTTCCCCTTTGCCTAAGGAATGAGCCCTGAGTTTATGCAGAACGCTTAGATTAAGCCTTCAATTATCACAACTTATATTTTTCAGAACTGTGAAAAGTAAATAGCCAATACACAGCTGTTCATCTCTAGGTAACTCAAGACAATCTAATTTAAACCGTGCACACAGCATCACAATTAATTCTTACACTGGTGGGTTTTTATTACCAGAAGCCACCAATTTTTTGAAAGGGTGAAAGTTTTTCATTCAACTGGTGTTTTGAGTGCAATTCAAAAGTGAGAAAATAAGCAAACAAATATAAATACCCTTCAGGAAAAACAAAACCAACAGAACAGAAAAATTAACACCTCATACTTCCTTATGGAAGTCACATCAATAGCACTCAGACTGTTTAAAATACAGCTATACTAATTCCATTTTTGACAAAACATACTGGAGTGATACTCATGTCAGTAAATATTCGTGTAGTTTGTGTGATGTGAACATTTAGTCTAAATTTTGTAATAATAATAATAATAGTGTCCCCAGTTTCTAAAAAATTTCTACTTAGATAAATTTACATTTATGTGAACAGGATGTTCAAAAAAATGTTGACCAGGACCTGCTGAGGAACACCCTGTAAACCTGTATTATAACACCACAGATCATTGCAAAACTGTTACGCAGATTGTGCTGTTTAAGTACAGATAGGATGCAGTTAGAAAATGACAGTGCATCTGTCAGAAATTAAAACACTACAAGTTTCAGAGCTGGGTTGCTTAAACTTTGGCATTTAATTCTGTATCTAAGCATCTCAGAACAGCGACTTGATTTTCCAAAATGCACATCACCTTTGATTCTAAGCTCACACCTCAGAAAAATTACTCCTATTATTTAAATACTGAATTTAAAATATTTGGAAATCTAGACTTAAAACTTCTAGACAAGCGGGTAGCATTGTCAATCCTTGAGAAACATCTTTGCAACTAGCCTTTGCAGATATAAATCAAAGCAGAATTTTAGAGGGTGCATCCATATTTTCTAGTTTATTTCACACACAGATACTGAAGTACTAAAAGGTCTGTAGCTCTATCTATGAAAGAAGTCTGAAAAGATGGGCACTAATGCTCAAACAAGCAACTGTGTTTCGCTTTACACTTCTCCCTTTTTTACAGTAGAATCATTTCCTTCTTTCTGACTTCCCCACCTACAATTGACAGATCTAAAGAAAAAATAAATCTAATCAAGGCAAAAAAAAAATAACTACTATAGTTAGTGGTTGTATTTCTCTCTGGAATAAATACAGGTATTTTTTTCATCTTTAGACTCTGAATTGACTCTACTGTCCACAAAAAGTAACTATTTTAACTATAAGTGTTCCTTTCACCAGTTTCCTTTTTTCAGTGTTCAGGAGTGTGGGAAGAAAGCACAAGGCATTGTGCTAACGCCCAAAACAAAAGGGATAATTTTTTCAGATTTTCTGTGTTGTTCAGATTGCCATCCTCCAAGGAAAACACAGTGTTATAACTGAACTGCTACTTACCCACTGGTGTACTGGCAAACCTCTGTACAGAAAGACTGTGCAGAGCGTGCCTCCTCACTGTTGTCAGATGATCGAGCAGGAGGAGATTCTGCACACAAGGAGATAAATCCCACTGTAAATGCACTTCATTTATGACATGCTTCTCTTTTTTACATATACTGAGTTGGTTGGGTTTTTGTTTAAAATGCATTATAGAAATATTTCCACTTTATTTTGCTTAATTCTATTCTATTTGCTATTTTTAACCTAACAGCTGTTCTCCTAAAACTGCAGGCTCTAAAGAAGAATCAGGATTACTGCCTCATTACTGCTCACACCTCATGTAAAAGCTGCTTCCTTTCTTTGAACTTTTAAAGTCATTGTCCTATGTAGATTAAGCTACAGGAATTTTATTTTATTTGCTTTTATTTCCATCATGCTGAATAAAAAGGAAAGTAGTAGCTAGGAAGCCAGTAGGTTACTGACAGCTTTTAACAGTAGTATAAAATACACAGAAAACTGAAATTTTCTCTTGTCAGTTCATAGGAATCCTTATTTCAGCTTTGGGTATTTGCTAAGTTGAAGGGTAAAGGCAAGTTTATTTCCCAAATCCATATTAACTGTCATTGTACAGCTCAGACCGCTGCTGCTGGGCAAAGCTTTGCTTCTCCTACAAGGAGTGAAGGGAGGAAGTTCCCACTCTGGAATGACTGACTCAAGCAAGTACTAATACATCAACAACTGTGTTGCTTTCTTAGGCTAAGCACACAGAATTGATATAATAAAATGTTCTGAAAATGACAGTGCTATTTATTTTTTTTACCAGAAACAGTTACCACTGCCTAGCACTAAGTATCATTTATTACAAGGAAGTTTATATCTGGAAGACGCTAATTGTGTCCATTCATTACTCTTAAAGAAATTGTGTGAAAATGCCAGAGTAATCCAACCTGAATACACCTTTACCTGTTGCTGAAGAGACAACGATCTGTGTGATGTGTGCCAGTGTTGTCAGATGGAAGAGGTAGAGGTGGTTATAGGCTGAACTAACTGATGAAGGCTGCAAGTCTACAGCATCCTCCCAGTATAAAGATGGAAAGGATAACACAACTCCCACCTAGAGTGAAAAGGAAGGAGCAAATATTAGTCACAGAAATTTGGTAATAGCTGCATAGGTAATGGAAATTATACTCTCACTATGACTTTATATTTTCATTTCTGTAGTCAAATATGTTCATTTATTTTGCTAGTTTTAGTTCACAAAGTGTAGCAAGAACTAGCTGGAAAATATCAACCATCTGTGCACCCCCCAGCATGTAGGAGACTCTGATACAGTTCCATTACAATTGCCAGTTAAGCGATGCACCAAGAAAGCTTGTCCAGTTCCTAGAACACAACTTCTGGTTTTTGACATAAGACAAAACGCAATGAAAAAAGTGAGAAGGAAGACCAAGCATTTGTTAGAAAGGCAACCAGGACAAAACAGGTTTTATTTTGGGGTTTTGGTTTTTCATTTGTTTAGGGTTTGTTGGCTTTTTTTGCTGTGTGATTTCAGGGGGTTTTTTGTTTGTTGGTTGTTTTGGAGTTTTTTGTCCTGTTTCTTTTGTTTTTTCATCAGTAGAAGAAACTGTAATACAGATTTATATTAAGAACAGAAAGAAAAGGCTAAGAAGATTAAAGAAGGTAATGAGAGTGAATGTCAAGGAATCAGAAGGTATAAGAGGCCTATTGAGACAAAATGAAAAGTGAAGGCAACAACCTGAGTGGGTTTTCTTGGAGGTTTGATAGTAACGGAGGTGGTAAAAAGATGACTGAGATTGCAAGCATGCAATTTAGGAAGCGTGCATTAGCAAAGACTTGAAAGGTAGAAGAACAGCAGAACTAAAAGTAAACAGTTGTACATAGCAGCCATATGTAATCACTTGCTTGTATGCAGTGCTCATGTATAATCATTTGACTCATTCCAGTGAGCAGATAGTGCTGCATTATCTACAGGGTAAACAACACAAAAATCCATGCTCAAAAAACCCAAGTATTCATAAGAAGAATAAAATGAACCTGCTTACCAAAACATGGAACATATCTACTTCTAAGAGGGATGGAGTGTCTTCCACTTTAAAGTTTGGTAGAAGAACTACAAAATAAAGATATCAATTATGCATTTGATATGTATTTTGTTCATTTGGATTGAACTGCAATATCAGAATGTGATTTTAGACCTCTATCATTTCTGTTGTCATCAAAAAATTGTGCAAGTCTCTGAACCAAGGAAGTATCTAATTAACTACTTACCACTTAGGAACTGATTACACATCTCTACAGATATTTCCACACTGCCAACCAGCTCACAATTTTAATCACTATATCATCAAAATTCTGAGATAAAAATATTTTATTTCTCCAGCTCTAAAGTACACAGAGTATTAAGGCTGAAGTCCACAAATGTACTTAGGCACTGCAACACTAGATGCCTCACAGCCTAGCCCAATAGTGACAACTGTACCACACCTAAGAATCCTATCCAAGAGGAGGCATGTCAAAGAGTGGGATTCCCAAAGGCCATCAAGCTAACCTGATCAGTAAGAAACACAGAGGATAGCTGTGTGTCTCAAACAAGCTCTCTGTGAGACCAAAATATCTTAAATTAGGCTGCAAGCAGCCTTCTCAAAGTGCTAAGAAGATAAAGTCTCACAATTAAGAGAGAAGAATACCTGGTTTGTGGCTTTATCCACCTATTTAGCACAGAATTGTGGTAATTTTGAACGTTGCCAGAAACAGATTGTTAACTATCTGTAAGTATTCCAGATTTCAGTATCTCCAGGCCTAAATAATCTGGGATGGAGGAGTTTTTGGGGGACTTCAGTGATACAGAGCCGGATTAACAGAATTAATGCTTATTTAGGTTCAAGAAATACTCCGCTATTTCAGACAACGTTAGAGAAATAGAAGTTAGCACTCTTGTCAGCAGTCTAATTTTTGCTTCTATGCTGTATTAACGTGTTCGCTGTTTTGCAATGGAAACTTCTGCAACATGAAAGGTAGTAAAGAAGAGGGAAACAATACCTCCTAAAAGACGAATCAGATGTTTCTGGATCAGGACCTGTGGTGATGTTGTCCTCTGAGCAGCTGCAAACTGCACTAATGCTTTAAGGCCACTGTGCTACAGCGCAAGAGAAAACGGTTGAACAGAAAAAACAAGGGAAGGAAATGATAGTGAAAAAAGGTGTAAAAACATATCTACTAACAGAAGACACATTGATAATTTAATATGAACTTCCATGTGTAAGTAGAAACTTTATTCTTCCAAAATGCCCTTTATGTTATTAATCTAAACATTTTAAGAGCTATTCCTCAACACCAAATGATCTTGATGTTAGCAGTTTCAACAGTAAGGTTTTTATATGTGTGTGTGTCTTTTATACATACACAGAAACTTTTGTTTAATATTTATTGTATATCTTACTTGCCCATACCTGTCTATTTTGTAGAGATCCAAATAAAGGCTTGCCCTCCGTTTCCAAGAGGTTTTCTTAAACAAAGAAAAAATTAAGTTGCTTTGTTCTACAGGAACTAACATAACATTTGTTAGAATACACTTAGTCCAAGATTAATTTATTCATCATCTATGTACTCTTTTAAAGCTTCACTTCCCTCTGGTAAAAGAATTCTATCTTAAATGGTACTGAAAATTTCCCAGATCAATGGTTGTAAGCAGTTGATTTTCAGGTCTTGCTAACTAGGGATTTAAAGGAACAGTTTCACATCAGTGATAAGACATATCATTGTATTTTCAGTTACCCTTACACGATGCTCGAAAAGGTCAAGGTATGTTTACAGGGATGCTGTACAGCCATCTTTCCCTCAGATTTGCCCTACTGCATTTGACTGTAGTTTAACAAAAAATATTTTGAAAACAGAATTCCCAAGCTGGAATACAATTCAGCTTTTCTCCCTTGAGTGCATGGGTTCCAAAGGGATAATAAAGAAAAAATGAGCCAATAAAAATAACTAACCAAATTAACTCAACTGAATAAAAAGCTATCAATTCAACCATTTTTGTGCTTTAGTCACTTTTCAGAGATCAATCAGTACACTTCAAGATCTTGGAACTTTTTTTTTTTAATTGTTTTTTTTGTTGGGTGTTTCTTGGTTGGGAGGTTTTTGTTTGTTTGTTTTTAACCTCTAATAAAAATTGAAGTGTTTTAAACTTAGCACTTCCATACATCAGTTTAACACACAACATATGGAGTTGCTGAGAATATACAGGAAAAATCAGACTTGTATTTTTAAGTGTCTGGCTAGAAGCCACGTAGGCAGTTTTGCTTTACAATTTCATGGAAGTCTGCTCTATTTGTCAACAAAAAGGCATCAAAGGAAGTGGTGTGGCCTAGGATAGGTCAGACTGTCACAGCAGTCCTTCTGGTTTTATTATCTTGGCCTGGTAGGGCATCTGAATTTTCTATGTCTGAAATATGTCTCTGATATCACATCTATGATAATATCTATTGCCTTTATACACTCGCTGGCAAACTCATCCCTGACAGCCACCAATAAGGTCTTTTTTTTAGATACCAAAGGAAAAGAATCTGCACAGCGTTAAGTGCATTAATGTTAACAGAGCCGGGTGGCTTCCCGTCCTCTTCTGACTCATTTGAAAACTATGATCAAATCCAACACTGAAAAGACGCAATCACTCTTCATGACTATCCTGCCTTATCGGAACATTCCCAGTCCTCCTAAAAACCATTTGAACTCTTGACACTCCAGTTGGGTCAGGTTGCCTGTTGATTTACAGTAGACTACGCTTGTACCTCAACAGTTTAACCAAGAAAAAAGGGCATATTTAGCAAATCCTATTTATGGAGATGTAAATTATCTTTTCAATTCCTTCAGCACGCATTTTCAGACATCTGCCCTGCCAGGAAGCCACTACAGATTTATCTACAGCTTCATGTTTGTTAAACTTATTGTGTATATAGTACAGAAATAAAATGAAACTGTCTTCCAAACAGGTACATTATTCCCAAAAATACAGTCATTTTTAAGGTACTTATTTCACCTTCAAAAACATATTTAAGCCAGAGAATGTCTGGGGTTGTTTTGGTTTTCCTCCTAGCAGGTATCCAATCAGCAATTTCAGAATAGAAAAGATTGTATTTTTCTGCAAATTCTATGAGAATTCTTTGAGAACAGAGACAAAGAGAAATAATGAGAGAGGGAGAACTACTTCATAGCTGTTAGATATTTAGCCATGTAGGAGATGCCTGCAGGTTCATGATTTATGGCAACCTGAAGATATTCATTCAAGATGCTTAATGTCACGATTAGTAATGCAGGACAAGATCACTCCCTGCTCTATCAGATTAAACTCAGTGTCGGCATTCCATACCTTATTTTATAAACTACCATCGACCAAAAGCATCCTATTATTTCTATTGGATTATAGATTATAATTCTATTATTATATACTTAATTACATGTAATATACATTGTTATACTATGTATAACTTACATATGTAAAACTATTATTATTTATACAATCAGATTTATAAAAGAATACAATCAAACTGTAAGATTAAGTCAGGAGAAGGAATAAATTCAAAATTATGTTTTACCTATACACTGGATGGTAAAAGCACATGTGCTCCAGGTCATCATAGGAATCCGATAATCAGCTTCATTTGGAGCAACTTTTAGCCCAACTCTATAAATGGTGGTGGCAAAGAGAATAAGCATCTCCTTGATACTGCTTGAGTATTTGGCTCTGTAAAAGTAAGCCAAGATCATTTCAGTCTGAATTATTAATAGTGCTCATTGCTTAACTATCAATCAATTACTAACAAAGTCTAATTTATTTTTTAAAGAATTTGTGAATATAAAGGCCCTTTGTCTGTACAGAGGAGAAAAAAAAATTACTAGTTTCCAGTAGTAAACAAGTACCTTGATATACAGGCTCTACAAATTGTGAGATTAAGAGCTGCCAGGCTGGAAGGAGTCTATTTCTGCATCCTGTATTATATTTCGCATTAAAAAAAGGAAACATTTAAATAAAAGTAAAATCTAATGAAAAAAACCAAATGAGAGTAAGCAAGCGTAATTATAAGTGCTAGAGCGAAAATACCTCCCATCTCATAAGGCACTAAAAACGGAAAGACATTTCAAATGTGTTTTAAAACATTTTGTAGTAGTTAAGCTCCTTTCAGTGGACACTGGGTTTGGTTTATGTAAATGCAGTTATATGCAGAAATATGCCTAGGCAAACACTTGTACAGTTTTAATGGCTTCTGTTTTTTCAAAGTCACACACAGAACTTCCTAACAGAAATGTATGACTTTCATATTAATTTTCCAAATCTCTACAGTCAGAACAATTGTACCATGAACCCTGGGGTTTAGCCAGGCTCATACTTAAGCATCACATTGAGCAGAAACTACAGAATCTTTCCGATGGAAGTAAGTTATCAAGAAAGAATCTGAATTAACTTTCTGACAACATTTTTACAAATAGCAGATATCCATATGTACTTTGCAGAACTACGATGCCAGTCAGAAGTAGCAGCAGTGCAGTACTTAACAGTGTGATCTAAAAAGAGGAAAGACAGTTGAGTACACTTGAAAAGTATCTATCCATTCACTGTGTTCCAGTGGGCGAGCACTTTTGCCCACTGGAATAGAAACAGACAACACAGCCCTACTCCTCTCAGTAATTTGTATTACCTTATTGCCTCTAAAACCAAGTGAAATCTATCCCTGAAGCAGACACAGCAGGAAAATTAAGGCAGACAGACATTAAATTGCTTGCATAGAGGCACAGGAAATAACCCAAATCAATGGAATTGTGGATTAGAAGATTCCAGGCTCTTAACTTTGTACCAAGAACATCAGAATTACTGGATTTGACCAAGCTCTTCCAAGGTCTATCCAGCTCTGTACAGATCTGATACTCAGTGAATGCTTAAGGAAAAGTGTAAGTAAGCCCATATTCAGACTCAACAAATCAAATGCCTCTTTTCCTGCAATATAAATCCTGAAGTATCCCTAGGTTATTTTAGGGAGAACTAACATAATGCAGGGAGCACTTCAAGTAATACTTACGAGGACTGAACTCCAAAACTAAGGATGGAATGAAATTCCAAAGCAGAGTTCCCCATTCCTTTGTTGGCAAAAGCTGGAAGATTTTGTTTCTCTCCTTCCAGGAAAAAAAAAAATAATCCACATTAAGATCAAAAAAGCCATTACAGTTTTTACAGCAGTCTAACAGAAGTGACACTTTTTTATTTAAGCTGGTTTGAAACTAAATGTAAACAGACCTCACCAGCCAGACTGTCTTCTAACCCTCCTCAAGTAACATTTTGTTCTATTCCCAGAAATATGAGTATGTATTAAAAGCAGTACTTTGCTGCTGAGGGAAAACAAAACAAAACAAAACTTTCCTGAATTATAAGAGTGAAAGGAATATGTTGATTCTCTGTACCCGCTGTTTTCTAAACACTCATACATGTTTTTCTTTTGGCCCTTTTAATTTCATTTTTTTCTTTTTTACAACACCACAGTTAATAAAGAAGTTCATTAACTTTGAGTGTTGGTGGCTATCTTCTCCAAGTGTACATAATTTTCTTCTAACAGGGAAGATGAAAACAGAAACAATAAAAAACAGTGAGGACACTGTGAAATCAAGACATCAGCTCAGAAAGAGCCATGACTTTATCCCCAGCTTCCATTTGATAGTCTCAACTGATAGCAAAATGTATTCTTTATTTGAAGTCTTCTTTTGGTATTAGTTAAAACATGTACTGAGATATTAGATATCCCACAGAATGACTTCAAAATTAAAATAACAAACCTTTGGCGTTTTTCACGCTGTAGCCCGATATCCTGACTGTGATAATCTCCAGCCACCTAGCCAGGGACAGAATTTGAGCTACTGCCTCTGCATCCTCACTGAAAACAGAAACAGAAAGCAGGTTTTACTTTAACACTCAGAGAAACACCTTATCTTTGAAAACAGAGGACACATTTAGATCAAAACAAATTAGTTCAACATTTGCACAGTTTTGCCGGCTTTGTAAATTTTGAGCAAATAGTACAAAATGAAGTGTTAGGCTAAATACTAGATCTAGGTACTTTCTCATCTGCTATCAGCTCCAGAAAGCGTCAACCCAAAAATGCTTTTAAAATAAATAAACCGCCAAAAGCAGTACCTTTGGCTTATTAGTCAATAAGGAGATATGCAGTCTTTCAGACAGATTAGGAAAGTCAGCCCAAGTTTTCTTTCCAAAAATCTGAAAGGTCAACCAGCCCCAAAGTTTTTGTTTTGTTTTGAATTAAAGGCTATGCAATCTGGTAATTCACCTGCTTATTTTTTGAGCCTGCAACGGAACAATGGGAATCACAGTATTGCACAGAGATTTGCAAAGTGGGCAAAGATATTCTCCATTCTCCAAGTCAAATATCTGCTCAACATGCAGACGCTGTCGAAAGTTCAGCTGCATGGCTTCAAAGTACCTACAATATTGAAAAGGAAATTACTAGAAAGTGGAACGATTCAAGTGTGACATGAAAACAAATGTTCAAGTAATTAAAAGCGTTATTCTCTAGCAAATATCTATCCAAGCCCATAAACAAGCCTTTTCTTTTGATTTATAAGTGTTTCACGTGCTTGGATGTGAAAATAAAACCAAGCCTTTGAGCACAGATGAACTCATGCAAAAATGACAACAACTTTTGCTTGCTTTTAGGATCCTTTTAAATTCCATTAACACTTTTACAGACAAGCAGTCCTTAAATTTTCTACTCTTCTCTCACATCTTCGACACCATGAAACACTGTATCTATCTCTCATATACAACTCATTACAGTAAGTTTGAAACAGGGATTGTACTTACTTTTATGTAATTTTAGGAAAAAGTACTGGTTACATTTCATGAATGAAAAATCAGCTATTCACAGCAATGACTGAGCCTCATGGCTAGACAATGAAACTATATCCTCTCTTCCCGCTATTTATATTACAATATCACACTTGAGCTATTTTATACTTGAAAGGAAACTAAGAAATAACTATGATCCTTTTTACAGGTTTCATTATACTTCTGCCCCCCCACTGGATGCAGTAAGCCTTCAAATGTCATTAATGTCTCAGTGGTCTTATAAGGAACAAAGATACAACATTCAAATCACCTTGCCTGGATACAAGCAATTAAATTCAGTACTAACGCTCAGACTGGGTATATAGGATCTTAAAGACATATAAAATTACCTAGCTTCCAAACTAAGGTAATAAACTAGATTTTAAAACTTTTTGCTTTAAATCATACATCTTAAGGGAAAATAAAAAATTCCATTTATGTAACAAGAGAAAGTGTGCAAGCAGGGGTATCTGCAGAAATTTTAATGATTACAGAATATTTAGGAAAGTATTTTGTTACAATCAACAAAAATATACATTTATTTTCCCACATTCAAACAATTATGTTTTTGCAAGCAACTCCTCTTTCTCATACATGGCAACTACAAAGATAATCCATTAAGGTGAACTTGTACTGTTTTAGATAGTCTTTTGCAGTATTTCTAGGCTGCAGAGATACTCTAGAAAGGTGTGGCAGGCATCATTTGGAGGAATATTAGTAAGTTAGAATGTCTGTTACATAATAAATAAAGACTATACTCAAACCTGCTGTGCCATCCTGTATGAGAAGAGCCTGTTGTCCATTTTAATCCCATTTACCCACACAGCAAGTCATCTTTTCTTAAAAAGAGCAAGGGAACTGAGCTCCAGTGTTGCACTACTTAGATCTACGCAGATGTAGATGGATCTGCCAAGAGCAGATGTATTATACTCAAGGAACATATTTCCGTATCATTTTAAAGTGTGTGCACCTATTTATTCTGTACTGACGTTTTATTGTAAATATATATATATACGCATACTGATCTTCTATTGTAAATATATATACACATCTATTGTAAATATATATATATACACACACACACATATACAGAAAAGCAACTGAGAAGCAATCAAAGTTTAGTCGGATTTCTAAAATAAAATGGCACAAGTACAACCAACAAATCTCAAGAGATTGTTTATAGGATACAACAATATAAAGTAATTGGCAGTTACATGACCCAACTCTCTTCATCTCTTCATAATACTTCAGTGGGATTACTTCTATTATTATTTCACACTATCTTATTTAGACTTGCCAGACCATGTGGAGTCGAATGCAGAGAGCATTTGCTCTGCTCTCCATACACCTACAAATGTAGCTGCAACCAGTATGATTATATTCCGTAAGCCAAGCAACTTGGTCTTTTAATATTCCATATTGCATTCTAATCCAACAAACCCGGTGTGAATTGTGGGCTCTCACAAATAACAGAAATCTAGTAAAGTTTTTAAGCACTGTACCAATTCTTCCCTCTTACTTTTTATTAAGAATTTGTTCATCGATAAAGGAGATGTGTGGAAGAAATATTGGTAGATTTAACCATTAATACTCTATTCTAAATGCCAGATTCATCTAAAGACTTAAAGCGTCATCCTTTAACTACTGACCTGGTGACAAACTTTCAGAGTCAAATAACTGTTGCTATCGAACGCTCACTTGGAAGATTTCTACTGGTTCTCATTGGGTTGCTAAAAATAAACCTAATGGATTTACATACTCTTGACTAATTTTACCCCATTGGTTTTATTTGCATAAATTAGTAACTCCTTAAAGAATCTTCTTTGGGTCACAGAAGGCACTAAAAATGTTTGATGATGATTTTCTATTCATCAGGTGAAAACTTCCCTTGTGCCATACTTCATTTTCAGACGAGTACAAATAGTTTTGTCTCCGTAATTAAACATCTACTTACTGTGCTGTGTTTTTAGTGTGGACTTAGATGTTTTGGAAAACAGACTAACAGAAAAAAAAGTTAAAAGGCTGCAAAGGCACATCCTTACTTCTGCCAGCAGGCTGCATGCATCACATGACCACAGCTTCCTGTGTGGGTCCCACAGGGTAAGTCAGGGTGCATGAAGAGAGGATCCAGCGTATCTAGAAAAATACAGCAGAAACAAAACATTGTAAGAATAACAACATCGCTTCCCCCCAGTATTAACAGAAATGAACAACAGTATACACAGAACACAGGCTTTCAGATGTTATTTTCCCAGTGTCACATTAAAATGCCCTTTGGCTAGCTTTTCCAGAAAGATACTCCAGCAAAATAATCACAAGGCACAGCCCATCTAAACTACTGAATTCTTTCCACTAATTATAAAGAAAAAGACAACAAAATCCCAAAGCAATACTAAGTTGGTTAAAATAGAAAAAAAGGGTTCTTCAGTACTAGAATTGCTCTGTGGTTGGCTTTGCTATTACTGAAGTCTTTAAGGTATTTTTTAATTGTATTTTTAAATGAAATACAAAGAAACTACTAAGTACAAGAAAGATCAATAATTTCTTCAACGAATCCTCTATATTTTCAAACCACTAAACAGCACAGCTGCGTAACAGCCAAGCCTATTGCTAATCTTGCATAATTCTTAACAGCAAAAATGTTATGAGAATGTAAGGGTGTCTGTGTGCTTTATATGCCCTTAAAGTGAGATTCCATTTTCCCCTAAAGATATCTAAATAATACTGAAGAACAGCAGCCCTCCAAATCTCATCTGGTAGGCTGTTTATGATTTTGAACAGATCCGCCTGAATTTGACAAAAAGAAAAAGAAACGACAACGAAAAACAACAACAAAAACCACAACAAAATAATAGCACCCAAATTGCACTGAAAATACAATTCTATCTGACAGCAGCTGAAGCTGCTCTAAATCACATGGAGACTGAAATAAGAAAGTGAACACCTTGGTATAACATTAATTTGCCACTATCTGCACTTCTGCTGTGGGAACAAGCACTCTTCCCACTTTTTTATATCTTCAAAGAAAAAAAAAGCCCTTACAGGCCTACTTCTAACAGATGCGCTGCAAAAGAGAGTAAACGTTATAATAATATCCAGAAGTGGCTTTAGGAAAAAAAACAACTTCATTCCCTTCTTTTTTCAATTATTTCAGTAGCCCCACACATCACTTCAGAAAGCTTACAACTGTATCTGACTACAGGAACATAGGATTTAATTTGTACTTCACAGTACTACAGAAGAGAAAAAAAAAAAAAGAAGGATGCAATTACTACATGGCCTAACTAAAAAATTCCATACAGCTGACTCAAAACTGCCATTATGAGTAGCTTGCTGTTAAAAAGAAAACTGGATCAAACAGGATTCTGTAGGAGTCTGTCCTGGGTCTTGAACTATTCATTATTTGTTAATGACCCAGAAGAGGAAACACAAAACATCTTATTAAGTGAAAAAACTTGGTAAAGGCTTGCAAGCATGATGGAGAATAGACTAGTACCCTTGGGAAATAAGAAAGAATGCTGAACTTCCCTTTGCATCCCCTTGGGGTGATTCCATCTCAGCAACATTTGCCTAGGCTCTGTATCAAGTAGGACAGATGAAAATTCTAATAAACACAAGAATAAATTAGCTTACCTTCTCCTTACCCACAAAATCAGTTATCCTGGTCAAATAATTAGGGTGGTTTACTAAGTTCCTTTCTTGACAAATCCATTTTTGACATTTCTTTCTGCTTTGTCTCTATTTTTTTATACTGTCTTATAAACTAATAATAATTACTGTCACCCAACATACTCCTGGGCATCCAGGCTGGATGCAATACTCAAATTTTTATAATTTTATCATTTCACTTCTGTTTTTTTGGTGGGTTGTTGTTTTTTTTATTCTCAGACAAATACTTATTTGCTCTTAGCCTTCTGAGATCTCAACTATGTTCTATGCATTTTAAAAAAAAAATAATTAAAGTTTATACTGAATACAATGGTTCTCATAGTAATTCCAAGATTACTTTAATAATTGCTGAGGTGGATACACTGAAGTTATCTAGATATTGTTTCAGCTTTTTCTCTCCTATTGTGGAATGTCTATCTCTCTTGTTAAATTAACAGCCATCAAGCATCTGATCCTGAATTATCATTCATTTTCTTTCTCAAAAAGACACCAAAAATGTCAATGAGTACTTTTCTTTTTTCTTTCTACTTATCTTCTTTCTTTCCCTTAAGTTACTGACCAAAATCTTCGCCATGTTTAATGAACTATTAAAAAAAAAGTCTGTGTTTCCTGCTACCAATATGCTATTAGGCTACTCCAATTCTCCTGTTTGTACTGTTTTCCTGTATTCGTTTTTTTTCCATTCATCAGATGATATCATGTGATCCTTGCTTACACCTTTCTCTTTTTTTATGTTGCTTTTTTAATTACTTCCTGGATGTGGAAAAACCACACAAAAAACAAAAACCCAAATCTTCCCGAGATTGCCATATTGGTGTCTGATAATGTTCATCTATATCCTCCATACTGGGGAAGTTTGCTGCTGTACTTGAATGAATAGGAACTGTTAACATTCTTGGATTTTTTTTGCAGAGTGACCATTTCTACCAAATCTCTAAGGTTTAGAAAAATCTTGTGAAATTAAAGCATCTTCTGATTTCCCAGGGACAAATAAAAGTATTCATGCACTTGTCATTTTTAAGTTTTAAAGCGTGGATTGTAGAAAAATTTAAGTCTTTTCCACTTTTTATTAAGTACAAGAAGCCATTTAGCAATCTGACTGAATACAGAGTTTTATCATGTTAAACTCAAAGGGTATGAGCCCTAGGTGCAGAACTGCTTGTAGTCCAAGAAGAAAAATTGCATACCCCCTGAGAGTTCAAGAATTCTGCTCCTGTTCTGAGTTAAGGCAGTTGATTTCTGGACACAGGCAGATAATACCATGGCAGCACTTTCCAACTTTACTTCCTGCTCCTCCTGACAAAGAATACAGGTCAGAACTTCCTTCTCAGCAACAGATGGACCTCTTTTGGGACCCAAAGCAATTTTGGAGCAATCGATTGCTGAAGACATGCTGCAAGACCATAAGTGACATAGATACAGAATAATCAGATTTTTTTTTCCTAAACATTCTTCAGGGCACCTAAAAATGTCATAAACTACTAAGATTTCTGTTTTTTTATCAAAGTGCTTTACAAAACCAAAT
>JAVSBS010027642.1:0-67474 GCA_033124195.1 Coracias cyanogaster
AGTGCTTTTTTTTTTTTTTTTTCAGTCTTTCACTATGTTGGTAGGTAGCAGTTACTTGCTACATACTAATTAATTTGTGTATAGAAACATTTACCTGGATTATTAACATGATAATGCCGAGGATGTAGAGTAATCATTCAAGATATATCTATGCATTCAGTTTATCACTAAGAGCTTTCCTAATGTGGTTTAAGTGGACAAGCATTCCAGGTAAGCATTACATCTACAATCTCTCTCAAACTTTTTCTACACTGTAGATGTAGAAGGTGGTAATTTTAGATGGTCATTTACATTCTTTCAATAGCCAAAGGAGAAAACTAGATATTTTTAATTAACTGATTTTTTATTTTAAGGTAAGTTTGTCTGTAAGGATCAGATAAATCCCATGTTTCAATGTTTTTTTGCTATTAGTGACTGTAAAGGTATTATAGACAGCTGCCTCAGTAACATGAAGTTCATTCTCCACCAATAAGTTTGCCGCAACAGGAACTCTTCTATACCCACATAAGGTGAAGTGGCAAGCCACATCAGAAAAACATCTAATGACAATTAATTACTCTTAATGTCATGGTCATGCACTTGCCCTATAGTCTGCTTAAGCTCAAGCATCTCGTCTTTTATTGAACCACTGCAAACTTTCTGGTAATCTTTAAGAAAATGAAACATTGTTTAAGAGATTTAAAAGAAATATACCATGATCTTCAAGTCATCCACACAGGTTTCCTTCCAGCCAAAACCCCCATATGCCATTCAATCAGTGCAGCCCTCTGCCAAAATAAGGCTTCACTTTTGTCCAGTATCTTGTTTTGATGAACAGTTCACTGAGATACTAGATCCAGTCAGAAACCTGTTTGAGAAAACAGCTTTGAGACCCTTGTCTAGAGCCTTCATCATTCAGTACAACAAAAAGGTAGTGCTGAATTGAATCAACACTTCATCATGAAAGAAGCAGAATAGAGCCTGCTAAATGCCTGTGTCTTCCAAGTCACTTCCAATCCTTTTAAATTATATGAAGATATCTCACTTGGTGTTTCACTACTAATTTAGAGGCATTCATAATTAGTGAAGTCTAATGTCAAAAGTCTTGCAAGAATTGCTAGCAAGTAGCCCTTGTTCAAATGCCCACACTTCAGCTAGTGACAGCTATTTCACTTCTAGCTGCTGTCTTTACTGCACAGTGACGAGGCCATTTGTTCAGCACAACCGTTCAAAGTTGATTCTTTTAATTTATTTCTCTAACAGTCATTTAATTAGGATTAGTTCCATTGTGTCATTAAAAAGCTAAAGGAAACATTTTACTGTTATCTTCACCGTAATTTTGCGTCGGCATTTTCATTCTAGCCATCACTTCTCAAATGCACACAAATTAATAGTAAAACTAATAGTAATTTTTTTTTTTTTCACATGATGGTTTGGCCAAATAGTAGCATTAGTTTGGTTTGTTTTCTCTTGAAATCCATTTATGTTACATCTTCATCCACTTGGCTTTTCAAAATCAGTTGAAGGGCATCAAAGAGAAAAGATGGTTTTATCATCACACAGCACTTTGGTTTTAACACTGTTATGCTATACCTTTTCCTATAGGCATATATGAAGGTTAGAGAGCTTAGGAAACCTCAAAAACTTTCTTAACTACCACAGAAATAAACTGCCACCAGCTCTCACTTGACTGAAAGAAAAAGCTCATGAGGCAAGATAGAACTGAAAAGATTAATATAAGAAAGAAGCCCAGTGAGAACAGCCACTGATAGTATCAGTGTTTAATTCTAATTTATTTATGGATAAATGCAATTCTGTTTTTTTTGGTAGACTCATTTTCTTGACATTTTGTAATTTTGTATGTACATTTAGTATGTACAACTTGTACATTTGCTAAATAAGAGAGGAAAAAAATTTCTACTTTGTTACTTTTAGGTCAAGACTGAATCTGTTATGTACAGTGTGCCCAACGATATAGGTACAACACCAAACCCCTTTTTTTCCTCATCCATCATAGATGAGTGTGATAATACTCGGCATTCCTGATGAGATTTGAAAAGCCCCATGCAACTGACATTTCTAACTTCAGAACAAGTGTGCATCTAATTGCTACACCAACACTTAATTCTCTTCAATTGGTGTTTTTTTTCATTCTAGTGAAAACTGAATCACAGAAGTACCATATCAGTGTATATTTTTCAATACAAATTATGCATGCAGGTTCTGCATGTAACAGCTAGCAGCAAATGATTTATGTTGGCTATCAGTAGACAGTTCTGTTTTCAGCAGAGGGAAGATGGTTTCTCTTCTGCCCTTCCTCCCTCTTCTTTAGGTACAGAGTTTTACTATGGCTGTTTATGCCAGGAAACTTGTTGGGCAAAAAAGTCTTATTTATGGTCAGTTATAAAGCTGTAGTTTTCCGCTCAATAAAATGTTAAGCAGTAGAGAGACCTTAAGGTAAGAATAATTTTTAATACAAAAGGAAATAGGAAAGTATCTAGAACATCATTTTGATGGAATTGGAGGAATTTTAGATGGACAAATCAGAAATCATGTATGCATTGTGTTTCATGAAGATGTCAGACCATCAGAATGAAGTACAATTTGAAGCAATTTATTTCTTGCTTTTCCATTGACTCTGTGTTAAGTAACAGTGTACTTGTAGTGAAAGGGTACTGGGAGATACCATAATGTGCCCTTAAAGAACAAAGGGATAACACAACTTGAAATTTGGCTTGCCTTATATGTTATTATTATCCTCACACTTCACTGGATTTTCCTCAATCTTTTCCACTCTTTTCATTCTCCCTAATCACATATTGGTTGAAAAACAGTGGTGTATTACTTCTAATTCTTACACTTTAGAAATAATACTCATTTCAAACTTTAAATTGTTCAAAATGTGCAATAATAATACAGAACACTGGCAAACGTTCACGTATGACGTCAAAAAGCTTAATACAGAAATCCAGGTACCTTCAAATTTCACCAGTGAGTAATCTCAGAAGATTTGGCACTTTCCCTACTTCAGCATAACTTAAGGTTAAAATAGAAACAGGGATATTGAAATAAACAGAATTCAATCCTAATCAATAATAGACAAACTCCACTACAAAAAGACATTAGTCATTATTCATTATTTGACTGACCAATGTTTTTAATTTTAGGTGTTACCAAATATTATTAAGAAAAATGTTGCTACTTCATTCAGACCCCAGTTGTTCTTTCCTGTTCGTCAGTTGTATTGAGCACAAGCAATTAAGCTTATATTGCAACATTCACCTACTACTGGTATTTACTCAACAGGTCTCTCCCTGTTGAGCTATTGTACTGCTGATGATCTGTCAACTTACCCTAACACCAAGCAAATACTACTGATACAGTTCACATTTGTGGAATGACTACTCATCTAGCCTGTGTCTTACAACCTTGATAATTTATTTGATGGCATTAGTGACATTACAGGAAGCAATGAAATCTTTCGGTTAGAAATTTTCAAGAGAAAATGTACACTTAAACATTTGATTCCTTAAAGCATATTTATGAAAAAATTCAGCTGGGCTTCAGTTCTTGCGTATCTTTGATGTAGCAAATTTTAAAGAGATGAGACATTTTGGCAATACTCAAGTTTTCTACAGCACTTTTAAAAAACTTTCTCACATAAATTTACTCATTGTATTTACAAAATTGATGTTTGCATAGTATTATTGCCAGCTCAGTATTTGAACTGATATAACTTCTAGTTAAAAGGCAAGAGCGTAACTAGCTAATATGTTGCCTTAATTACAAAATATATTTTGTAAAAGAATCAGGACAGGTCAGCTGAGTTACATGGAGTATTTAGCACCCTTGCCTCATCCCTTTTCTTAATCCAGTCCCTGCATGGTCCGCACATGGAGATGTATAATGACAGTGACAATCCTGTCATTGTTCTGTTTAACAATGCCTGAACACTGAGCAGGTCCAATATACTCTTATTTTAAATAGATTATCTAAGAAAATGCATGTTGTCATTAATATTCTATTATTCTAACCCACATTAAAATCTTTGACCTTTCCCCACTGCTATCCTTACAAAATCTGTAACAAATTGCTTTAAAAATTGGTAATAATATTGATTTGTTAATGTGACAATTTAAGTACTTACTTAATCTTCTTTCCTTTATGTTCTGTATTGAACTGATTTTTCAGCTATTGTTTCTTAGTTCTGGTCACTTCTTTTCCTCTCTCCTCTTGCATTGGTATGAGTTAGCTTGTATTTTACTTCTCCTTCCCCACATCTCAGGTGTGACGGCTAGTCTTTTTTCCATCTTTTAACAGAAACTTAACCAAGGTATATCTCCCAGAGGTTTGCTGTCTCACTAAAAAAAAATAAATGGCTCACTGCCTCTGAAGGGAGGAGAAGTTATGGAGAAAGTAGTACAGCTCATGGAAATACACACAGCAAAAGATCCCTTAAATACCACAGCCTGAACAGACAACAGCCAGAGAAGTATTTTTGGACTAGGTCATTAAACATCAGAAACATCATACTGATCAAAGGGTTCTGATATTCAGGGACTTAAAGAACGCAGACACCAAGTAGTACAATTGAGTACTCTTACTTGTACTCAAGAGCTATAAAGCTGTAAAGAAGGGCTTAAGAGGAGAAGCTGAGAAAGATGGCTTCCTCTACGCAGAGAATGGATCATTTGAAATAAAAGCTTATCATCAGGATCTGTAGAGGTAGAGCAGTTCTGTACCTAGTCTACAAGGATTATTTATCTAAACTTAGGAGCATAGCTTAACATGTTTGATCAGTTAACTGCTTTGTTTTCATTTTTATTCAGTTTAATTAACCGTTAAATTGCCAAAATGTCACATTGCATAGACAATTCCCTGCTGGGCTCTTAGTGAAGAGGGATAGGTTTTGGTTTCCTCTTGTGAAGCACTGCCAAGTAAAGCATTTCCAGAACTCTGCTCTCCATTACTCTTTTCATATAGCTATGAGGTCAACACAAAATGAGGGTACCACAAATCCAAGGAAGGTGCTAGTTTTAAATGTTTAAAGCTTCAAAATAAGGTCTGTGTTTGGTGAACTCCTTACCCTCTGCAAACATGACCTTGGCAAAGGACATGGCATTGTCTCAGATCACCATCAAGATCAAATCCTTTTCTCTCTGTTTGGCCATTCAGATTCTGATTTCTGTTTTTGAGGCTGTCTACAGTGATTCACACAACTGAAGTCTCATATTGGCTCAGGAATGCAAGTAATACTGCAGGAGTTTTCTGTCGCTATTTTGGCATCTAGCTGCAACCTTCTCACAAGCCATTCATTCAGATACAGTTATCCTTCCTAATTCTCCAGGTTCACTACTAATTTAAAAATCAGAAGTTGCCACATTGTTGTCCAATATGCTGCTTAACACACCACAACCATACATTAGCCACTGCTTTTGCTTTCTTATTCATTGTTTGTCTTTCTTAGTGTAAAGCAGTCTGCTGGTTCCTGAGGATATCAGTCCAGATCAATTTGAATTTCACTTTTATTTTTCTGGTAGGTATTTAAATACATCCTGCTTTGAATACATGAAGTCACAGTTCATTTTATGCATCATTAACAGAACAGGTAAGGTTCTCACCTGGTCTACATTTACAAGATACATGCAAGTATGGATGGCTGTCCTAGCCAGTGTTTTTACTTACAGCTCCAATTTTAATTAGGGTACTACTCCCTCTCCCTTTTCTCCCCATACAAAGTGTTGCAAATAGAAATTACAGTAATTAGACATGCCCACTATTATGTGATACTTGTACATCAACAATATCAATATGATTGGTCAAAATTAACCTGCTCACTTGCTTTTGTGCTGCTCTTTAAAGAAGCATGCAATAGTAAGTACTTCAGCACACCTTCTGTCACACTGTTAGCCCACCTAAGTCTGTATAAACTTACTTTTGACTCTCTATATCTTACAAAATTACTTTAACTCAGAATTTACTTTAATACACTTTAAAACCATGGGCATACAAAGTAGGTTGATAGATATGGGTCTCTACCACTGAGTTATTCCAGTTTTTCATGTGTAGTGGAACCATTCCAGCATATAACAGAACTAGGTGCTATGTACACGGTCTTGGTTAAAAGAAAGCACGTGACAGAATATTCCCCTTGGAGTTATATATTTTCTTGAGTACAAGGATCTTCACTGGAGCTAAAAACTTGGAGTCATACCATTAAAATAGATAAAACCAGTTATCTTTTACTTTACCTTTTATCCTTTTTTTCTTTCCAAAGCCTCCTGTTCACTAGAGTTTGAAATAGTGATTATTATGCTGCTGTATTTCCTATGAATATTTTCCACTACAGACATTTTTTGGCTAGCTGAGTATCAACATAGCATTACCTTTTTGTGTTTTCACGGCCTGAAAGACAGCATTTGGCTTCTGTCTCTAGATGCGAAGGTTCAAGCTATGCAAATGTGAATAGCTTATGGCATTCCAATAAACTCTGAAATGGATTAAACTGTCTTTTTTCTTACCATTTTTTTACTGGTCCTGTGACATTTTGTGATCTTAGTGCTGGAATCTGAATACCTGTCTAACCAAGCCAAAGAACGACATCCTCATCTTTCAGCTTTACCTCTAGTGCAATGCTTGCAGTTGAGTGCCTGTCCAATCCATGTTGAACTTGGCACTCATATTCAAATAATGATATTCCCTGACAGAACAGTTTTCAGACGGTATCTTTTAAATTGACATACTACCTCATTTGTGTGAATATCAGGTAGCTAATGAAGCAACTTTGCATGAATTATGTCTGCTCTGTACTACAACAATTTATCCCATTCTAAGATTACATCTAAAAGCATGTTTCCCATTCTAACTGTTTCTAGACAGCACTCCTGCCTCTGAATTAATTGTGCATTTCTGAAAGTGAGAATGTTTCACTAGTGAGAAAGTTACATATGTTCTTCCTCCGTATTTTTTCCTCAGAAGTAAATGATTAATGCATGACTATTACACACTAAAGAGTATTACAGAGAGAATTTTCTGCTCTAGCTTTTCAGAAGTTGCATTGCTCAAGTTACATTCACGTTAATCCAAGAAATATAACAAAGATAAATATTCTGTTAGCATACAATGAAAAATCACTAATAAAATTAATGCAAATAAGTTTCCACTGCTTCAAAACTCCCCACTTTATTATTGCATCTGCCAGCACTGTAGAAGATTTCATCATTTATTTTGTAATATTTGTAGGCACTTTTCTATTAAATGTCCAAAGCTAATGCCAGGAAAAGAAGTTACTACATTAAAAAGGTTTGGCTTGTCACAGTTCCTACTTGTGTCCTAGTAGCTAAAGTAGAGCAATAGCAAGGTCAGTGTTCTTCGTTGCAAGTGTAATTCACCTATGCTATAAATCATACTATATTCTCAGACGTTTACAAGGCTATTTAATGGTGTTCTACTTAAATCGCTGATGTTTCAACTACTGTGTATGGCTATAGTTTTCTTAATAACTCTTGTTTATTTTTAATATTGCTGCTATAGAGTAAATGCAAGGTGAACTTAATGAGTCCATAATGTAATTTCACTACCATAAGTTGAAAGTCATTTGCATGTCTTCAAGCTCTCCCATTTTATCTTCATCTAGTATTCATCAATATGTAATATACCTTTGCAAGATCTTCATTACTACTTAACTGTACAAACTTTCTTCATTAGGCTTGAAATAAAAGCCAAGTATCTTAGCCATCTTCAAGTTATGCATGTGATAGATGGGATACTTAGTCTTGCTCTTTTTCCCCCCCTCTGATAAATTTGAAAAGCTTGAATTCCTTTTTACACCTTAGATTAGCCTTCACTCCCAATTTCTTGCAGCATCTATCTTTTTCCTGGAAGACTTAACTGGCTAAATTGCTTCCTCTCCCTTTACCATTTCTAACGTCACAAACATTTGACAGAAGGGTCAGCATAAAATTTAGGGATTCTGTGCATGTCAAAAAAAGAATTTACTAACAGACATAGCAACCCTAAGCTATATCAGAGATATCTGTGTTTTAGATCCTATTTCACCAAAGACATACACTATCACCCGCATACTTAAAATTGAAGACATTGCTCTCTGCTTTTTACTTATTGGTACAGAGGAAATGTGGAAGTGATGTTAAAGGTAAGAAGACAGACTAGGACGGAACCAGCTGTTTAAACATTTTGGTTAATAAAAAAAGCAAGCAATGACTATTCCTTCTAAGCAACTGATCATTTCCATATAGCTTTACCTCTTACATTTAGGAATATAAGTAATTTCTAGACATCTCACAAGTACTATGTTATTAGTAGGAAAGCATCACTGGAGCTGCACAGTTGTGTTGCAAACACGTTTCACTAATGCAGCTAATCTGAAGTTATACAGGTAGAAACAGAAGGGCTGCTTCTCTTATGGTTAGGCCTTAATGTCCTCTTACAATTGACTTAATCTTTAACAAAGAGGTTTTAGGTCAGCAAAGAGTAAACAATTTCACATGTACATATGACAACAAAGACAGGTGCAAACCCCCCAGGAATGACAAGTACAATATATACATGCTTCAGAGCAAAGGCTATACCGAACTTCCTCCTGGCCTATGCCACCAGTGGTTTAATAGTGGCACACCACCTTCTTTCAGTGAAAGGTGATAAGCAGCTTATATCTTCAACTGCTGCTCTACACATCAAGAAAGGACTCTTACCCAAGTCATTGCCTTTCATCACCATTTTGCTGCACTTTAATTTAAACTCTCCAAATAAGACAGAAAAATCCTTGTTTAACACTTTCTCTGAAGGAAGCAAACAATCCATGCCAAGCATTTTTGAGTGTAGAAAGACTAACATATGCTGACCAGGATCTCCAAACAAGACATTCAATTAAAAGGAAGTAGCCAGCTTGAGTGATTAACACACGTGAGCCAGTAGCCCTTTGGATACTGTTTGTGATCACACCCCAAAGCACATATTGATACTAATAACAAAGCTTTTTTTTTTTTTTCAAGAAAGAAAACTTGGTTACATTTACTAGTTTACTGAAGTTCACTCTGCAGGTCTGCTGGATCAGTGATCCCATGGTATCTGCTGCTCTCCTCTCAGAATTGTGCCCTTGTACAGCAGCTTTTAGCACCCTTAAATTTTCAACTAAATTTGGATTTAGGTATTTAGAGTATTCAGGATCCAGAGTATGTTAGACCAGATTTAATGCTATGACTTCCCTTTCTTCTTCCTACTCCAAACAACTCCTGTACACCCTGTTCGTACTCCTGTTATTCCCCTGCCACTTGTTTTGTTTTATACCTAATTACATACCACTTCTGGCAGTCAGTAATTACAAACCCAAATTTTTTACAGAGATCAAAATATAGTGTTTTGCATTCACAGATCCATTTGTGTATTAGTTTCACACTTGTATTATTAAAGAGATGGATACAAGACAAAATGACAAGAAACTACATCAAGTATGATCTACACTCATCAGAATTAATAATGCATTTACAGCCTTAAGCACAGGTCTTACTTCATCCACCAATGTTTTCTGAAGCCTGTATACAACTCACAGGATATTGTATGCTTTCAGCCTCCAGTACTATATATTTTGATCAAAGAAATAAAAATGTTTTGAGAAGGAGTATATAGGTGGTTTCAGGTATCTTAAAGTGCTATTGAGGCAGAAGAGACAGCAACCTGTAATTCCACAGCTTTTAACTCCAGTCAAGAAGTAAGGTGATAAGATGTTTAAACTGGGATTTTGTAGGCGAGATTTTAGAGAATCTTGTAGCATTTACTTGATCTCAGCTTGTACTCTGAAAAGCAGCTTAATTGCAGATGAGATGTTTTGAACTAATGAAGGCATCTAAAATTCTTCACAATTAAACAAGAATACTCAACCATATTAGACAATTTATGCCCACTATTAGTGAGAGTATAAAGATCTTACTTCAGGCTCCTGAGATGCCAAAGACATTTTATGGATAATAATCTATCACATACTAAAAACTCAAGTGGCTGAACGTTGATTGCATTTTCCTTTCAGACCTAACACAGAGAAATGAAAAACATGTATAATGTGCCCAAATTACCTAGTTTCACAGTTACCTAGCTGTGAGTTGGGACACAATTCTGTCCTCCATTCTACTATTTTTCACGACACTATTTTTCTACAGAACTGTCTCCTCTATAATTTAACAGAGTAAATGACCTAAACCAACACATCACATGACTCATAGGAAAAAAATACACAAAAAAGGATTAAGCATAGCACTTGGTAATACTAACAATCTTGTTTCATAGCCAGAACAATACATCATGAATTGCCTCTTAATCGTATTTGACTCCTGCTCAAAATCAGCTTTGTTTATAAATTTCTATCAGGCTCTTATTCAAGTTCGCCTAGTTCCCACTATTATTCAACTATAATCTTAACACCTGTGCTTTGTAAGATCAGACAGAGCTAAAACAAGAAATTAAACCTTTTCAATAATGTTTCATTAAGTACTTAGTAGTATTAGTGGTTACTGTTTCATGATGAGAAATTACTTTTAGTTACATTACCGTTATTGTCAGGGAGTACTATAAAAATGGAAACTTTTAATTGAAATTGAGAGGTAAAACTGTATACCATAAAAGATACTAAGCCATTTTATGTCAGAGAAATATTATCAGCAACAAGTTTGCAGATCTACCTACCCTGAGCAATATTTTCCTCTACAGATTTCCACCTGTCTTTCTAGTTTCACATTTATTGTACTTTGTTTTAAAAATACAACAAAAGCCAAACAGCTTTAGGTTTTTAGGGTTGGAGTTTTTATCTTCCCACCCTAAGGTACATTTAAGTACTTTTTAGGGCTAAAATCCCATAAAACTTTATGCAGGGCTCTCCTGTCAGTTTATTTTGCTCGTTAATAGTTATTTCCTTAGGTCTTCCTTTCAGACTAGGGGTGCCTATGTATCATAAAATGCTAATCACTAGGAGTTCAACCTGCCAAAAAATCAAAACACCATTTGCTTATTCCTAACATCTCACAGATGCATGTTTATGAAAGGTCTTCTTTTCACTACACTTAAATTTGCAAATCAATTTATGTTCTTTAATTTCTCAAAAGTAGATATTCTGAGTAATTTGAAACTGTAACAACATTGATAAGATGATCTGATGGTCCTATTTTGTTAATTCACAGCAACAATACAGTTTTCAAAGAAATTTCAACCAATCAGTTTGTCAAGGTTTAGGGTAAGTCTGCTCTACTCAAGTAAAGCTAAAAGCTTTTTGTTGAACACTCTTCTTGAATAAGCGTATTCCAAATCAGTGCACAATTTTACTTTCTTAGAAAGCTGCAGCTTACATAGCTTGACCTAGAGTTTTCAGTTGTCTGAATAACAGTCAAACAAAAGTTTGCCAAAATCGAGGGTAACAAGGTTTTTGGAACAAAAACATGGATGCAGCATTCAGCAGGCCACTGGCAATAAAATGCTGGAGGTTGAGTACAATCTTTATGCATAATGACATGGACTGAAGGTTATTCTGTTTGTATCATGGCCAGGTTTTTTTTTTAGGCTTAAGCTGAACAGGAAGACTTAGATTACAGTGACTGGCTATTAACAGCCGAATATTGATTATAGGGGCTTAGAAATACTTAAAGGGTGGATGTCAGGAAGATGGTGCCAGTCTTTTTTCTGTGGTGCCTAGTGACAGGACAAGAGGGAATGGAAATAAATTGAGCTCAGGAAGTTCCATCTAAACATGACAAGGAACTTCTTTACTTTGAGGGCAGCAGAGCACTGGAACAGGCTACCCAGAGAGGTGGTGGAGTCTTGTCTCTAGAGGCATTCAAAACCTGCCTGGATGCCTTCCTGTGTAACCTGCTCTAGGTGGCCCTGCTCTGGCAGGGGGGTTGGACAAGATGATCTCCAGAGGTCCCTTCCAAACTTACCATTCTGTGATTCTGTAATTATCCCTAGTATGCCTTGACTGTTTCTTTCTTACTGCAGAATGTCAGTCCTTCAATAGGTCTGATCACCTTTCTTCTTAATTTTACCACCCAGATGAATTGTCTAGATGGAACACAGATCTTGCTGATTTTTTTTTTTTTAAAGCATTTCAAGAATCGAGGCTAATCATAGTGTAAGCCACATGCCATAGCTATTTTATACCTCTGGGTATTGAATAAATGCAGTTAAGTTTGAATATTTTTTGGTTTATAGAACCTTTCTTTTAATATGTCAGTGTTTGTATTTTAATATTGTTACTAGATATTCCCATCTCTTCAAGTCCATCTTCCAAACACAAGAATGACAAAGTTATGCTCTTTTTTCCTTGACTGATTACTGTACTAGACATGGATAAACAGTTTCTGTCCCAGTCTTAGACCATGAAAGCAGTTACTCTCAAGCATCAGGTTAGGATGGGGTTTGTGTTTTGGCTTTTGGTGGTGTTTTCACCTTTTTTGTTTTTCTTTGAGGAGTAGGGTTTTTTTTAAGCAAGGCAAGACACAGCAGGATATTAGAACTCTTACATTTCTAGTGCTTGTACTTTCAGAACTTCAAACAGATTCAATGAGAGTCAAAAAGTTTTGGAAATCTCCATTAAATTACTGAATTTTTAATCTATTTCCCTACATTTAAATTTTGGCCTGAGTTGTCAATCTGTTTATTAGGTAAAATTGCATTAGATTATTAGCATCTTATTGAAAGGAAGTCAATAACAAAAAAGCAAGTATCAGGTGAGTACTGTAACGTATCTGAGAGTCTAAAGACCAATGATTATCTTTTTTTATTGTTCATCAGGCACAGAAAGGATGAATATATCTCATTGTGAACACCACAAAACCCCCTATATCTGACTTTTCATAATGGTTCATTTCCTTCAGTATAAATACGTATGTTGGGCTATGCTCCACTTTGTCTTAACTTTGCTGAGGCACAAAGGAAAACTGAAAGTATACTTGGATCTTAGAGATATTCTTAAAATGTTCATTTCAGATTGGTTTTTCTCCAGCAAGAGAGCAATTCATTCATTTGTCTTACCTAGAGATATCTGTCCCTCCAGGGACCCAATAATTTTCTTAATTAGATGAGCATACAGCAGCCTTAACACATTTCCCAATTACATCAGCAAAGATTTGGCTGTCAGGGAGTGAGACTAAGGAGAAGCACTAAAACAAAATACTGATTCAAGGCATCCTTTATAACATTGAACTGAGGATGAGGCACAAATGTTGAACAACATGGAGGTGACTCATGAAGCAAAAATAGCACATCGAAGTTACCGCTACATACTAACTTAATTTATTGACTGAAGAAGAGGTAGTTAGGACTGACTTTTATTACTGCTGACAAATCAAGAGTCATATCAAAAATAATTACTCTGAAGGTTGTCAAACATCTTTATGGTAAACTGCTAGCCTGAAAAGTCATCAATTTTTGGAATTTCCCACTCCCTTTCTAGCTCATTCTGTTAGGGAGTTCTGAAGTGACTGCTCTACCCTTCCACTTTTCCACCCAGAGAAGTCCCACCCCTTTTCCTAACTTAGAAAAAAAAATTTTCCAAATCTGTGCACTCACATATACTAGCATTCAGAACACCCTTTTTTCACACACAGAAAGCCAAGGGGTTTTGTTTTGCTTTCCAGAATTTGTCTATTATGCTCTGACTTCCTATTGCTTTTATACATGAATCCCACAATGAGAAAGAATTGAACAATACTGAATTAGAAAATCTAGCCAGTGACAGTAAAGCTCTGCACCCAATGTATTTTCCCCCTAGAGCAAGAAGTAGTTTTGAAAAAAAATAATCAAAAGAAAATAAGCATAAGAAAGGTTTAGCTATTCATCTTAAAAGCTCCTATCACAGAACTAACACCAATTGCCATTTTCTTGATCCATCTATTACAGATGAGACTATTTCAAGGTGTGACATGTAGATGTGTTTCTAGCTATTAAGTTACTAGATCTGAGAAAGACTTATAGGAATCTTTTCACATACCTGAGCTACAAGAAAACCTTCCTCCCTACTCATATCTTGTGTTTTTAAGTGAGGTTTAGACTTCACCAAGAACCACCCTTATTCACCTCATGGACTTAAAGTTTTTAGCCACATGACAGTATTACAGGTATGCATTTTTAAAATCAGTTTAATCTTCAAACTAGTGAGCTTTTCTGTTGAATTCTAGAGGTATAGTTTTGCCTTTGAGTCTTCCCAATGAATCTAGCTGTCAAACTGACACCCTCAGTTTCTACTTATAGTACCAACATAAAGTAAGTTGAACCAACTTGCCTGTAAATTGAACCATTAAATTACTTTTGAAGGCTAAGTAGGCAAGAATTATAGTTATTTTTATTTGTTCTGCTTATTGTAGGTCATGTACAATATATAGTATCAAGGTAGTCCCCACATCTGGAAGACAGCAAATCAACGCTGCTTTGTTACATTTTCCTGGAATGTCAGTCATGGGTAACACAATGTCACGTTTTCAAAATGTAAGTTTATGGATGGCCTTTAAAGCTTAAAGTATTTCTGAGGTCTTAACAGCTGATCTAGGCATCACAATTATTCCAGTTTCCCTATTTTCATATGCTGTTGACTTCAGTTATTCACAGATTTCTTACTTAACTGCATCACACAATGAAGACAAGGATTAATAGTCTGTACTTGAAAGGAATAAAAATGGATTGGCATCCATCCTGTGCTTTTACTGCCCGTGAGCATTACATCTCCTTTGCCACCCTCCCTGCACTGCAACCCCTAACAGTTTGCAGCATTGGACTCTCTCTGTTCAAAGCCACATAGTATCTGCAAATTGCCATTTGTTTCTAAAAAAAGCTGTGGTCAGCTTTTCAAGACATGCAAGATCTGTTCAGACATGAGTAACAGTTCTGGCTTACTCCATGGACCACAAAGCAGTCCATGTTTTCTAGTGCACACAAATAACTTCAGTGCAATCGTTGACATCTTCAAAGGAAAGAAAAGAAATCAAAGAAACAGTCTGGTCATTTGTTTCACATAAAAATTTTCGTTCCGGTATTTTCTTCAAGCTTACCCTTGTTACAGTTTTTGAGACTAAGACTAACAATGTTAGTGCATTGGGTTTTTTGGCATTTTAAAATTTCCATTAAAAATAAACAAGTGCACAAACCCCAAAACAATATTTTTTAAGAAGTATCATTTATATCCTGCATTATTTTAAGTATTTGACAGGTTACAGACACTATCAGCTACTTCATTAAACAGCTACCCAAAGAACGAGGATGGAGACAGATCAATTATCAGTCATCTCAAGTCCTAAACGAGTCCCATCCTGAAGGAACTAATAAAAATGTACCACACAATAAGCAGCATCCAAAAGGCTGAGATATTTCATAGTCCATTATGCACCTTAAAACATGATTGAAGTAGTCACAGTGATAGATTACAACCCAGCATCCAGGTATTTCATGTGAGTTCATTGATCTCAGGGGTACAGTATACAAATGAGCAGATCTTTGTACCAGTACTACAATTCACAAGAGTCAGACCCATGCATCTTTAAACCCATCAGCTTCTGAAACACACCAAGCAGGCTGTATGAAAAAGCCTGAAATGCTAATAAAAACATTCAGTTGTAGCAGCTTGTCAGGAGACCCTATAAAGGGGAAAAAAAACCTAGGAACTGGATGACAGGTTCAGCTGCTGATATTTAAATAAGAATTTGACCCTACTGGAAAACAATTGGCTTTCACAGTAAGCTTTGTTTCTAAAGGAGCTGAGATCAGTCTTTCAAGACTGTTAAGACTGCTTCAGACATAAGTAGCATTTCCTTTTCACTCCATTTTTAACACTTTGCAATTTCACTGAGACTATAATATCCCATATTTTTAAAGCAATCTTCTGTAGTCTTCTCATCTTTTGATATTCTGGAACATTTCCAACAAGTTTTGTTTGATGGAACCCCTATGTCTTCTGTCAGAAATCCACACTCATCCTGTACATTTTATCCAGGATTTTATAGTCTATTATACCTCCTGACTGTAGTCTCATTCCTGCATGAAGAGTCTTTCTTTTATAGAAGCCTTTCCAGATTTTGTGTTATTCCTTGGGCAGTGATTCATTCTATGAAAATTAACATTACTTTAAACTTAATCATGTTTTTGTGACAAGTAGATGTACAGCACTTTGGTTTTACTTAAGTATCAGTTACCTTTTCCCAACTATGTAACAAATAGGCCCATAGTAGGCAGTGCAATTTGAATACCACGTATGGTTCCCTGGGAGACAGTAGTAGGAAGCAGTACTGCATATTTTTCCACAGATGACACCAGTGAAAATATAAAGACAGAGCACTGCCCATTCAGAAATATAAAACTGTAGGTTTTTTATCATTCCTGTAATATCAGCACAGATCAGCACAGATCCAGAAAAGCCTGGTTAGTAACTTTCTGCTGCTACGCTTCCACCTGTGCTCTTTAGAGGTGTTTCACTGAAGAGTGACACATCACAGGACCTATGAGAAAAAGTGACTTCATAAGCTTTGGAAAAAAGATTAGATCAACTGTTATTGAACTCTTCATCTGACAGCTCTAGAGTTTTACAGCTAAGTTAGGGAAAATTTAATATTTGCATTCTCTTCTAAAACAAGAACAAATCGTGTGGAGTAGGAGGTTGAGAAAAGGAGTCAGTAAAATGGACAATAACATGTGAAATAGTCCTACAGCTCTGCAAATTATTTTGGGAATAGATCAATATTGCATATTGAAGCAAAAATAGTCTCCAGCAACAATGTGAGGAAGAAATACTTCACACTCCTTGAGCTCCATCTGGTTGAATACTTCAGGGCTGAGGTAGCTTCAAGCTGGACTTATGTTACTCATTTTACAGCAAAAGTAAGTCTCCAGCTACTAGTCAAAACCTCTGTCTTCAAGTTATATTCCATACATGTTTATATTACTGCTGTAGATAGCCTTCAATTCATTTTCAAGTCCTCAGACAAGAGGTCTATTTCAGATTTTCACTAATCCTTTCCTTCGCTCTAACTATAGTTTTTGCACACTTTTAAAACCACTAAGGAGCAGTTAACTGATTCTTTCACCCCTTGTCACAACTAAAAGGCTTCACTGGTATTTAATGACACTTTTAAGGCTCCAGCAAAAATCCCTAGCACCTAACAGCTTACTATCACAGTGCCTCCTGAAAGCAGAAAGAGGGCACTTAAAAGCTAGCCAGCCTGAGGCTTTACAATTTAATCAGTGTCTTGGCCTTGGAAAAACTGCCTACTCTCAGTTTCTATCCGTATTTCCAAAGCAAAGAAGGCAATTATGACATGAAACATATCCAAATGGAATTTTCTTCATGTATTTCCTTTGCAATTGCATCACTTTCAGTATCTATCAAAGAAAGCCATAATAACCATATAGGCAAAAGCATATAAGCAATGGCCATAAAGGCATAAAAAAGCCCACACCAATCCCTTTTACCACCCTTCAGAAAACAGGAGAAAAGGAGATAAAAATATTAGATTCTAACTGAAAAAAATCCAAAACAAAAAAATCCACCCCAATTACAGTAAGATGTTATGACACACCATCTGCCTGTTTCAAAATAGAAAAACATCAGTTGCTTTATTATTTGTCACTTATGGGATAAAAACCTAGCAGTTAGTCTTACACGTGATGGCAATTTGCATCATTTAAGAGACTTTTAAAAAGATAAACTTATGACTAAGTCTTCCAGTTTGTTCCTATGAGTTCTTTCTACCATTGTACAACACATCAGAAAAAACAAAATCAATTATATACCTTCTTGTCCAAAAGACACTGAAAGGGATAATCCATCTGTTTTCAAAGATGGAAAGGAAATACACAGGATGCCCAGGTACCTATGTGGCATAAGTTCAATATATTTTTCCTTTCAAAAAATGGCACCTTCCCCAAGTAACTTGTTTAGCTTCTATGATTTTTTGTTCTTGGTGTAGCCATGCTGAATCTTGTCAAAAGGATAATTTATACCACTTACATTACATAGTAAAATGCAGACATTTACTTTATCCCCATAAGACTCATTCTTTCTTCAGGAAACTTCAATATATCTTGAACTCCTTTCAAGAATATAATGCTGATAACTGCTGAAGAAGTTCACATATGAACAATGACAACAGTGGTTAAGTAGCAATTTAACTCACTACTGAATGGAAATTCCATATCATGCTTGAGAGTTTTCTGTGTCTATGGATACAAGCACAGAAATGTGGTCTACTGACATAACCAGTAAAGGCAACATAGGGAAAAGACAATATAAATTAAGGTTAGCTGCCACAATCTCCAACCAATCAAAAAATGAAACATCAGTAATATTTAGCAAACAATGACAAGTTGACATTCATGAACACAGTAAGTAGGAAGGCAAGGTAAGAAAGCTATATCTTATAATACTCCTCACAAGTTCATTAAACTCAAGTTCAAACATAAATCAAACCCATGAAAATGAGTTCAGCTACATCCCTAGCTACAAACCAAAAGAAAAGATTTTTTTATATCACTATCAGGAATTTCAGCTTTCAAGAAGTGATAGTAAACTGTTTGTTTGGATTTTTTGAATTGCTAAATTTGGATGGGAATTCTGTATGGTCTTGTGCATCGGCATTTTGCCAAAACAATTCGATCAGGTGAAGTGCATCTCCAAGGACAATGTTGGAATATAAATTATGTTTAACTCATTGCATGTCATAACATTACTTTATATCAAGAACATGGTCCTTTTTGTCTCATTTCAGTTTTCTAATGATTTGAAACACCTACAACCCTCCAAGAAAATACTATGTCAAATTAAAGTGCAGTAGAAATCAAAATGTGCATTATTAAAAGTATGATCTAGTTACTTCAAATAGGCAGAGAAATGCTTAAATGGTCAGTTTCTAAACTAAGGTTGACTAAGAATTTTCTGGTCCAAAAACATTGCCTAAAGGTTAAGCAACTCAATACTAGATTATTTGCTTCCTTTTCAGATAGGAAAAGGAGAGTTGTTACCTAGCACAGATTCGGGTTGCTTAACTGTGTTTAATTCACTTGAAGTAATGGAGAGGATGAAGACAGCAGGTTGGAGAATGGTACCCAGAACTACAAAGAGGACAAAGCAATTGAAATATCATCATAAGCCTACATGCTGGCAGCCTGGGATAGTGGGGTCAGAGCTATCAGGGGGAAGGTGTCTAGATACACTGCAGCAAGGACTGCCTGCGTCAGACTTGTGTCAGGGCAAACAAGACAGTTTTAGAAGCTGACAGGACAGAGTCCATCACAGAATTTCACCTCTTCCCTACTCTTATCTCTAATCAGCTTCTTGCAGATAGTTCAGGAATTGGTACCACAGATTTTGTAAGCACCTCACACAGCATTTCCAATCACAATAACCTACTGCCTGATAGTTCTCAGCCTGACCTTTTGAATCATAACACAGCAGCCATTTATGTGGCAACTGTCTCATTGAAAGACTTGACTGCCTCCAAGCTATGTCTATGTAGAGATCAACTTCATTTAGACAGAAACCTTATTCTTTGTCTCAATCACCCTGATGGTACAAAGGCATTAACTACTAATCTGCCTGGAGTTAAGACTACTCTCTAATCTTACCAGTATTGTGGAAATATGGTGGTGGATGTAATCTTAATGAAATAGAGGTGGTGGAAGAGAATAAAGAAGCCAAGTCCTCCATTTCTTCTACCATCAAGTGATACGGGACATGAAGTGATCCCCACACCATGTTTGAGCTCCATGGGGGCAAAGAGCACGGTGCAGCCTCAGTGCTGCCTTATCTTTAGTAAAGGCACCTCAAGTACTATATGAATCATGGGTCATCAGCCCCTGACACAGACCTGGCAAGGATAGCAGGTAGGTGGAGGTACAACACTGCCATCCAAAGCATTACACACACAAACCCACAGGACTCACAGTCTGATCTTAAGAACCACATACAGAATGCTAGAGTGGACATAACTAAAAGCAATCTTGTGCTGTTGAGAGTTTTGTCCCTAACAGCTTAAGCTTTATCTGATACTCTATTCCAAAATATTAGGCAGCTGCATAAGAGACCTTTGAATATTGCTCTCAAGTGCTGTATTTCTTTTTAATACCAGTCTTTTCCACACTTTTGTTCTCAAAAACCTCTCCTTCCTAGCAGAGCCTAGAGGCTCACAACTGGCACTTGTTTGTAGCTTTCCAGGTTGTTGGGAGGCTGCATAGAGCCCTGTATTGCTTTCCATATAAAGGTGGTCCTTTGTGTTTCACTAAAGCTTCTCAAGCATACAAAAAAAGGTAAGTATGATGACTTCTGCCTAAATGTTAATGTTTCTAAATTCTGACTGCAAATCCAAACTGGTAGCAGAGCTATACTCTTGTCAGTCACACAGCTGGGGACACTTAAGACATCAGGAACAAAATCAAATTTAGACTTTGGTATTAACAGTTCCTCTTGAAGAAGGTATTTATTTAAATGCAGGCTGCCTTAGTTGGCATAGACGAAGTGCTCTATATCAGAAGTTGATTAATTAATTATTTATTTTGGTTCATATAATTTTGCTTATTAATATTTCATCTTAAATTCTGAAATAATGCTAATACTTATGGCCATTCCTAAAGTACCAAATTACATAACTGATCAAAGCCTCTCTCATTTTGCAGCTTTCTCTAGAATTGTTCAAACTTATCTTTATGAAGCATTAAAGTTCTTGTTCAAAGTTCTTGGTTTGCACTAGATCAACAAATGGGAAACTCAAAGATTAAAAAAAGTTACTTTTGACCTACTGCAAGAAAGAGAAAGACTGTTTATTCCAATTCACTGTACCCAGAATGTGGTTAAATGGCAGGCTTCAATGTGTCAGTACAGCCAGTGCTTCCCCATGTTTGTGGATTCATGTGTTTCATGCAAATTGATGAAACAAAAGGAAAATGGATTTCTGCTAGTTCCAATATTGGAAATCTACAGTGTGATACACAAACTTCCAAAACATTATTTTGCTGTTAATTAGTAGTCCCCAGAGGTGTTTTCTTGAGATGTCTTCTAAGTTTTTATTTCTATTTTACTCCAAGGCTGTTGTCTATGCAGGTAGAAATCTCGCAGCGTTAGAGGAGGATGTCCAGATCATATTTCATTTTCACCCCAACCTCTGTAAAAATCTTTTAAAACAAAGCAATGGAATTTTTTTTAAACCACTGATTGGTTTCGCTTCTGATGCAAGTCTACCAAAAGGATAAATAATTTAAAATAAGGCAAAAAAAATAAAGTTTAGCCAAGGCCTCCATGCAAATTTACTTCACAGTTTAAAAAAAAAATATCTTTGAACACTTTCAGTGAGAATGTTCAGAACAATTAAATTATTACTAGGAGTTTAAGAGCTGGAAGTTATTGGAAGAAAAACATGTGAATCCAATTAGTTTAAGTTTAAAGAAAATGCATTTGAAATCTAGATTCTTACCCAACTCAACTACCATGATCCTGTGGTATTTCCCGGAGAGACTGGCATGGGGGAAAAAATTATTCTAAGCAAAATAGGGATCTTAATACATTTTATTTAACATATAAAATATACTATCTACTCCAGCTCACAATTTTTTTTTGCTTTAAAGCCTGCTAAATTATCCACATTGGGGAATTGCAGTTACACACTGATCCAGAATGTTGCTGGTTTGGTTCTTCTCCTACTTTGTCTGCTTGAAAAAGTATCTGTGACTAAGTCAGGTTGTCTGCAAGTGATGTGAGGCTGAAAGACCAAACATCATGTTACTCATTAATGGTGCAGATTTTACCTCTTTTCTGACAGGAAACTTATTAGAGCAACTGAATTCTTTCAGGTTACATCTCTACACTATAGTGTCTTAAGCCTAGCTCTTATGCTACTCAGTTTTGATAAACAAAAAGAGGAAAAGAAAGCCATGCCTGTTCAGTATTATGATAGAACATTATGACTTTTAGTACTATAAAAATCTTTTAAAGTAATTCCTTATTTATACAGCTTAAACATAAAATACATACAGAAATTTTGCCAACTCAGTCCCACAGATATTTTTCACCCTAGAGAAAGTACTTGAAGATTGAAATGACAGCTCTTCAAATGTATTATTAATAAGGTGAACTCCATGTACCAAGACAGTGACATGACATTTAAAGAAAACTTTTGTCTTGTGTCAAGCCTTGGAATGTCTAATATCTGAAGTGTACATGTCTGGGAAACAGCCATTCAGTAGCTTTTATCATCTCCAGATTTTGTGTTCACATAGTCATACATGTTATTTCCTCAAAAGGAGAGTTTGCGGCCTGATCAAAGCCTTTTATTTTCTCCAGAACAACATCAAGTCAGTTCTCCCCACAAAAAAACAAAACAAAACATGAAAACTAACCAAAAAAAAACAAACCAACCAACCAAAAACCCCACAACACCAAAAAAAACCCAAAAAAAAAAAAAACCCACCACCAAAAACCAGCTAACCAAGTATACAAATTCAGTTCCATTCACACACCATGAAGTCCAATGCATTCTTTCCAAGAATTGCAATTGCAGCTTGGATTGACAGCTCATACTTAGCCTAAGCCTTTGAAGCCTGCCAGTAAAATGTGATAGCTTCACTTAACTCAGCTGGAATAAAATTTGAGTCTGAAACTGCTTTATAGGGAAGCCATGGTAGTTTCAATATTTGAGAAAAGTTAATAGAAGAAAACATCATTTCCAAAAACAAAATATCATTTTTTGGCAAGACATAATTTGTTAATGGTTTCCTAATCAATTCCACAGCTAACCAAAGTAACTACAAATTACATGTTCCTTCTGTGTTTTGTGATCATATTTCAAATGACAATCAACTGACAAATGGAGGTGGCTACCTATGGCAGTCAGGCTTTTAGGTTTGCATCACTGTTGTGTTTCTAAGGCTGTTTTGTTAGTTTATAGTGGAGTTTTGGGTTTTTTTAAAGAACTGTTGCACAGAGTTTGCTGTTAAATTAATGTTCTGTAGAATACAAAAAAGAGAGTTAATACCCGGGAAGCAGAACAGTGCAGTCAGTAAATCATGGATATAAATTCAAACACCATTACAGATGTGGATATGATAAAGATGTGGACACCTAAAGAACAAAGTTTTAAGCCCATATCAAAGTTCTCTAGTATTCCTTGCAAATGCAGACATATAATTACATTATTCTGCTTAGTCAAAAAAGTAATATTACACAAAAGTAGAAACTTTACTTCTTGGAAAGCTACAGTCTTGTTTGCAGTGTCATGCAGTACAAAATTCTCTATGACTCAGCATGGAGTATTAACCTATCACAAGTTTCAAGATGTACACTAGATTTCAGAGAAACAAAAGGTGTCAAGTTTGATTTCCTAATTGTGATTAAGATAGCTGGTTTCTAAGGGAACGTATTCACTTACTGGCAGATTAATTTCCTCTTCCTTCACTTCATTAAGTTCAACACACACTCTGCTCATCTTCATTATATCATCAATAGGCTTGTCGTGGACAAAGTGCATTTTGGTGTTGATGGACTGAAACATAGGTGAACCCTCATTATACACCGAAACTACCTGAAATTTACTGAACTAAGCATTAATTTAAGCTTGCTCCTCATCTGGATCACTGTTTTCTTGATTTATGGTTTGGAGAAGAGAGCTGTAATCAGTCCCAGGAGGAGCACCAAGACTCTCACCACATGACATTCCCATCACACACCTAGACAGTCACTTCTCCCAACAATCAATAACCTGAAATTTAGCCCACTCTCAGAGTACATTGTTACTGGCATACTCATCTTGGCCAATCTATTCTGGTCTAGAAAAAGCATGTGTTCTATCCATCCTCTTAAGGGCTTCGCTGTAGCTGTCATTTTGTCTCAGCTAATCCACGTGAGGAATCATTATGTTCCTCAACATCCACCTTGGACTAGTGATGGATAATACAAAACCATCTCAGTTACTGATAACAGCCTCTACATTTTCTTTTTAATAAAAAGAAACAAGGTTTAGATAACAACCAAATTATTTACTCTTCAGCTGATGTCAGCCAGAGTAATAAAAATTACCCACTACTTCTATTATTCTATATGTCTGAAAAATTTCCATATCAATTTCAAATCCTGTCTTGAAAAGTTAACCATGTAATTAAGTTTGAAAGGTCTCTTCTGAGTTTACAACACATACCAAGTTATTTCTTCCCTCTTTCCTTTAAGAATTTTATGTACAACTGGACAAGATCTGAATCTCTCTAATACCATATTTGCTTATTCTTCAGGATTTGAACTGCCAGTTCTGTTTCAGTTATTAAAAAAAAGTGTCTGCAATTCCTCAAAAAAGCACTTTATAACCCATGTTCTTTCAGTACTCCTAACCAATAACTCATGCAGAAACCCTTTGTTGGAAGTAAAGGGAGACCTGTCACATGAACTTATTTCAGAAACTTCCACTTCATAGTATTTTAATTTCTGTGACAGGCTCTTGCTTTAACTCCGTGCTTGAATTTTGAAAACAAAACGAAGGTAGGTACATCTCTTTTAGCTAAAATCCACATTTTTCAGTTCTAATTTTTCATGTCCCTCTCAAAAATATATACAGTATTTTTCAACCCTCCACCCTTCAGTCTAGAGTGACTATTCACCAGCTAGCTCAGAGTAAATAGTATGTGCAGGTGTCATGAAAGCATATTGCAAATATAACAGAAGCTCCTTCTTATTTATGCACTTCTGCAAGTCACGTGTGGAATGAAAAAATCAAACAGTGAAACCCAAGTTTCAAGACAAGGTACTGCTGCCTTACTTTATCTTCTGTTCATTAACATTACTCTTTACCAAGATTTGGCAGGTGGCATAAGAGGTGGCAACACCTGTTTAAATCACGCAGATGAAAGAATCTGTTTTGTCCTTTGGGGATTTTGTATCTCTGTATTGTGACCCCAAAGCCACTCAAGCATAAATCATACAATTCATTTCAAGGAACAGGTGTGACCCTGTACTCTTCTTTCTTCAGGGACTGCAGTGGAAACAACAAGCACAGAACCTTGACAATGTTTTAAGATTTACTTGGAGGTTCCCTGAAGTTTTAAAATAGGACTCTGAATAACCAACAGATGCGTGGCTACTTTCTACTTTTGGAGGGCATACTAAGCTTCATGGTTGACTGTATTCCTCAAATCCACAAGAGATTGATGGAAAAAACTACTTCCTATAAAACATAGCCAAAAAATCTGGAGAGCATTTAGATCCTTGTTATTATTTTGGGAATATCTTACTTAAAGCACCAAAATATACTTCCTGGAGTGTCTTCTCTTGCTTGTAAGCAGAATGCAAAGTCTTCAATTTGCCTGCAGCACCTGTTACCAAGGAAACCAGGTTTTAAAAGGTAGATCTGTAATACAAACAATGCAAATACAAAAAACTATTTATGCCAGCGTAATACTGAGGTTACATTTTTTATAAGTTGAGTTAGGCCACCTGGAGAATTGGCAGAGGAAAAGGATAAGAATGGAAATCCAGAAGACACATTCACTTAACTGTATTTGCGGCAGCAGTCTAGAATAGAATAAATGCTTTGGAAGGCAGTTCCAACCACTTTTACAGCAGACTAGGTCTAGAAAAGAAGATGTACAAGTATCTGAAATGCATGAGTCCCGTGCTTTTTGATCATCTGAAATACAGTCAGTATTTCTTTCCAAAAGGCTCTCAAGTAAGTCTATACATGTCTTTTAAGCAAGATTCTGAATGGCCTTGCTGTGCCTAAAGTACATGTATCTTCTGAATATAAGAATTATATCTAAACTGGTCTGCCTATTCAGGAAAACAAATATTTACTAGTGTTCTTTAACTGCTTGGTCTTAATTTGGGCAAATTAAAATTTAATTTTTTTCCTGAAGAGAACAAACAATTCAAACAGATTTGAATATTTATAATACTTGAATAACTAAGGTTAGCTACGCTATTCATACTCAATACAATACGTAAAAAATATTTCATCGCATCCGCATGAGCTTTATTTCCATGAAGTCTGAGGTACTGTGCCCTTTTACTACAACTCTTGTGAAAGGAAGGGGCATTTGCTTCTAGTACTGAAATACTTATCTATACAAGTTGCCAAAAGACTGTGTCCCTTTCAAGTGAGCTCTAGATGTGAATAATCTTTGTCCACCCTAAGAAAAAAGTTTTAAAATCTAGGATTAACATCTACCACTAACGATAGCATGCATTCTCAACCATGAATACACAGATGTAACACATAATATGTTGGCTTGTTTTCTTTAAACCATCAATATTTATAAGTAAAAATTTTCTCCTGGGACTGAGGAATTGTGTATAAATAGTGGCTGCAGTCCCACCATGTGTCTTACATTTCTTCCACAGTAGTAAGGGTGCATTTTAAGAAATAGCTTAACAGCTGTTGCAGTCTCCCTATCGGGTTTCAAGATACTTTGCTCCATTTCTGTCATTTAAGCACCTATTCGTCTATTGTAAGCAACTTCCTTAACACACAGCATGCACAAGCTACCACAGACTTCATTGCATGCATACGCTGTCAGTTAAAAGCATGTGTGCTTGTAGTTCATTGTAACTTCTTCCACTCAAGCTCATTGTAATGACAGCCATAGATCGACAACCATGTAAAGCATACATATTTGTATCCTATCTGCTTAGTCTGCATGAAGAGATGCAGCTGTTAGCTACATCGAAAAGAACTGACCATAAAATATAGTTTCCTTCCTAGTTTATTGTTGATAGAAAGAAGGAAGGGTCTTTCATTTAGGAAGACTTTTTTAAATGGATACTCAAAAAAGTTCTTCTAAGGAAACCTGAAAAACTTTTGTGACAATTGAGAACTCTGCTACCTTGATTAGATCCCCCAAAATGCTGCCCATGAATGCTTTCAGAGAGGTTATTTTTGTGAAAGAGCTACCCATATCTGAAGGCAGAGGTTTACAATTTAAAATTATGCTTAGTCCTACTGATCACTTCCGGAAAGAGCAGTAGGAAAGCAGAAGGCAACTTTGAAATCAGCCCTGCTTTGAGGAGGGCTCTGGACTAGAAGACCTCCAGAGATCCCTAAGTTATATCTCATTTTGCATTTCTAACTTGATGTATATTTGAATATTTCTTCAGTTACCAAGTATCAGTACCATTCTGGAACACTCAAGTCTTTCTCCAGTTGTAGCCTTATGCTAAAATGTAAACAACCCTTTATTTCCTCAGTAAGGGGGAACCTGCCTTTGGAAGGCTGCAGAAAGGTCCACTAAGCCTCTTTACTAAATGAAGACTTGTGCTCTTCCTGTTACTTTTACTGTGCAGCCCAGATGACACAAATGGCCAAAGCCTGATTTGCAGAATACAGCCAAAATACCCATCAGTCATTTACCCTAGTTCCCTTTAGAAAGATGACCTATTGAACAGCTATAACTATCCTCACTGTACAATAGTTTCCCTGGAATGCATGAAAATTACATTTACACCTTTTCAAAGAGTTGGCTATGACTTTAAACCATGATTTATTAAAATGCTTCATTGGCCTGATGATCATGGAAAACATCACTATTGTGAAGAAAGGAGACAGGAAGGGAGAGAGTAGGAACATCGACTCAGTGTAAATTGATAGCATAGACAGCAATAGAAGGTTCAAAATAGGTTAAGACCACTTATGTGCATCTTCTGGAAGAAAACATACACTTCAGAAACACCATCTTACTCTTAGTAGGCCATCTCATCATAAAGACCATGCAGCACAGCTAACACTCCCTTACCTGAATGGAGTATGGGATATATTAATGAGAGCTATTTTCACTGAAAACCAAGGAAAATCCCACTTATCCTACTAAAAGTGTCCCAGGACAGGTGGTAAGACTCAGTCATATTTATTCCTGCAGGTGACAACCTACAGACCTGAGATACATAGAAGTGATGAGAGAAGTCAGAAGGAAGAAGAGGAAAATTTATTGTTGCTTAATAGTGGAAAAAACTGCGAGGCAGCAGAAAAGTGGTAGGACATTATATCAGAGTAAGCACTGCAGGGGAAATGCAAGCATTTATGGTCAGGATAAAAGAGCATGACCCCTGGGAAGAGGGCTTTCCCCCTTCCTACCCCGGTCACTTACCCTTACCCTCCACTGCTTCTTCCCCTGCATTAGTGCAGCCAGATCTGGGGCAGTGAAATAAATCATAATGGGAAAGTAATCCATGTTAAATTAAGCACTCCTTACAAACATGGGAATTAACATGTAAGATTGACCCTGATTATTTCTCCATTTACCACACAGGTGATCTTCCTGATAAAAGAGAGAAGAGAGCAATAAGCTGAAGACCAGTGGCTGGCAGGCAGCAAGGGAGGAAAACTCTTCTTGCCTGTTTAAATTGCAGTTGCATTATTCACCCACTTACAAAGAAAATAGGATTAAAAGTACTGAACATGATTAAGGACACATTAGCTTTTAAATCCCTAAATACCTACTGAATTTTAGACAAATAATTATGGGCCAATGGATGGGGGGAATACCAGAAACCAAGAATAAAAGGGAAAGCATTTGGAGCTTAATGATATTGCTTCATTTTATTGTTCCTTTAACTCAGCTGTTCACATCTCCAGATAAACCCCATATATCTTAACAGTAAGAGGACACTTCAGCATTTGCCGCAATTAGAATTATTAGCACAGAATTATTCTTGTGCTTGGTAGCCTGGCTTTTAGTTACCTGCAACAGCACTAAACTCCTCTCTGCCTCCATCCTCTTCTCCCTGTTCATTTCTGTCCTCTTGTAAGACCCCTCCTGGAGTACTACATCCAGTTCTGGGGTCCCCAGTACAAGACAAACAATGGACCTATTAAAGTAGACCCACAAGAGGGCCACAGAAATGATCAGAGGGCTGGAACACCTTCTCTACGAAGAGGTAGTGCAAGCTGGAGTTGTTCAGCCTGGAGAAGAGGCAGCTCCAGACAGACCTCTCAGTATATAAAGCCGGCTTATAAGAGATGTGGAGAGACTTTGTTCCAAGGCCAGTAATAACAGGACAAGGGACAATGAATTTAAACAGAAAGGATAGGTTTAGTTTGGACATCAGGAAGAAGTTGTTTATGATGAGAGTGGTGAGTCACTGGAAGAAGTTACCCACAGAAGCTGTGGATGCTCCATTATTGGAAGTGTTCAAGGTCAGGCTGGGTAGGGCTTTGTGTAACCTTATCTGGTAAAAGATGTCCCTGCCCATGGCAGGAGGGTGGACTAGACAATTTTTAGAAGTTCCTTCCAATCCAAATCATTCTATGATTCTAATGTGCTTCCTGATTTCAAAAGTAATGTTTTTATTCCCTTGTGAATTGAGTAGAGGACATGCATACAATTCAATTTTCTTGTATGCTGCGTGTTTTGGTTACTGTCATCAGAAAAGTCTGTTACTTACTAGTACATCACCTGATCATACCACTCTCATGATATATAGAAGACTTCAGAGACTGGCCCAGAACAGAAGTCAGGATCAAGCAGTTCAACTGCTTGACTCTAATTGCAATCCTAATTACTTGGGCTGTACTCCTTCAGAGTAATCAGAAGATGTTTAATTTAAAGACATGACGCTTAGGTCCAAAGGAAAACTTGGAGTAATTTAACCAAAGCTATCCAAAGTCTGAAGTCTTCCAAAGAACTTGCATGACCACAAGTTATTTGGTCACAGTTAACTTCCTTTCTCATCATGAAACTGCACAGAGAGTAACCAAGACCAGAGGTAAACATTGGCATGTTAATCATATGCTGTCCCACAGCTCAACTTGACTAGCTATGTACAAACAACTGAGCTCCCAAACACTTCATCATGAAACAAAGATTTAGGGAAAACAGAAGCATAAAAGTTATTAGAAACCTACTTTCAAAGATTTGGCTTACCATAGATACCACTGGTTTATTTTAATCTAAAAGCTTTGACAAGTACTACCTAATCCCACCAGCTAGGAGAACCACAGAAAACCCTTCCGTAACAGCTTCCCCTCCACAGTTACTCTTTTCACTTCTCACACTACCTTCAAAGGAAAGTCTCAATTAAAAGATTTATCATATTTTAATAAAATATAATAATTATGAAATACAATAGGTTATACATTTATGAGAGTAGTGCTAGTAATACATAGTTCTATAGCACTATAATAAGCAGCCAGTAAATTACAGCAACTTTCAGCCAAGTCAAATGATCTGTGCCCGATTAGTCAAGGACCTATGTAAAGAACAAAGGAAGAATGGTATTTGAATATTAGACTTAAATTGGCAAGTTGCTGGTTTCTCTCACATAGCAACAAAACATGACAACATTACAAGGCAAATACCAGGCTGTACATTATTAGCTCACAAGAATTATTCCAGTCAGGCCTCTAGTGCATGGGATTATTCTGCATTGTAGAAGACATGTAGGAACATATATGGCTGGAACCCAAGTCACTGTAATCATCTAGAGCAAAACAGAGTTCACAATAATCACCATGGTTTATAGTATTCTTACCCACAAGAAAGCCTTTTCAAATGTAATAGTTTCAATTTGCTCACTGAAAAAACTGTCATAGTGCACCACAGTACAGCTTTTTTATGCCCTGTATCAATTGTACTGGCTACCATGCACACAGAAGACTTAAAATCTCAGCTTTTTATGAGCCAGTATGCTGTCAAATAGATTTATTGCCACATGCCAAGTTTGACATTTTGTAAAAGCAAAAAAGTTACCGGTTCCAACCACCTAAAGAAATATCTACAAATGATGCTTTTAAGATCTTGATCTACTATCAGAGCTTCTGATATGATTTAGTTTTCCAGAATTTATAATAGAGCTAATTAGGTATGTATTTTACTGCCACAAAGACATCGGGGCGGGGGGGAAGCAGTAATTTAACTGTCAGATTAAGAAAGATTCAGCATTTTCTGAAAGTAAAAGTGTCCAGGAGCAAAGGAAGTTTGACATCAGTGTCTGCATTTCCACCACAGGACTGTTGTATATAAGCTACACCAAATGAGTTGGCTACAATGACTCATTCAAATTAGAGCAATCTGAACACTGCTCTCCTTCCTACTCATTAGTCAAGCCCCGATTAACAAGAACTCAGTATTTGAAGAGTTTCCACATTGCTATCAGACAGCTGGCACAAAGAATAAAAATATCTTTTATATTTCAAGCACTGTTTAGTCAACTAGATCAAATAAATGAGTTACAGCTCACACATTCACTGTAAGACCATAGTAACTTCTCTATTGAATCAAATAGAGCATCTCTCCAACAGTGATCGTCCACAAATTTTAAAACAAATATCAGTACAGCATGTGTACATAGAATATATGTACACAGAACGATCTCTGGTTTGCCCACCTTTCCTTTCAAGAGAATAGGTACCTAGTACTAGCCTGAGTAAAGCTAAGTATAGAGATGCAGCTTAGATATAAATTCCGTGAATACACTCAATGCCATTCTAAGTTAATTTTTTACTTTCTCTTGATTCTGTGAAAACAATTGTCCTTTTCTGTACCTTTTCAAGGTCTTTCATGTGAAAAGACTGAGTCAATGGAGGCCCAAACCATGCAAAATATTCAACACCAAGGTGTGTAATAAAATGTACAGGAAACTAAATAGAATAATACTTTATCCTTTGATTCTAATATTCTATTTGTTGTCTTAGTGACACTGTATCAATATTTTTAGGGAACCCACAATAACATCCAAGACCGTTTCAAAGTAGGAAAGCATCCATATCTTCATATTTAATTCCAGTGGCTTCTTTTGGCCCATCTACTGTTCCTTCTCCCTAACAATCCTCTTGGCTCACCTTGAGCCCTACCATCACATTTCATCTACCATAGTGTGACAACCAGTACCATGAGTTCCCTCAGAGAACACCAGTAACTTCCCGAGGATCAACTTCCCTTACAAAACTGCTCTCCATTTTATATATGCCCGTATCTACCAATTCTATTCTTTCATTTCTGCTACTGAGTCTCACATCCAGGATCAGCCTCAGTTCTGTAGTTCTCTTGACCTTTTAGAAAGTCATGTTTATCTTCAACCTCCCACTTTTCTGGAATAAAAACTGCTTATGCATTAGGTTACATATGACACTGATTTTATATCTTCATACTAGATTGCTATCTCATCCTGTCCACTGCTAACACCAGCCAACTGATATAGCTTTTCCAGGTTAGAAATTAAAGAAATAGACACAGTAACAAAATTAATTTTGTTTCAAGAACTCAGAAAAGAGGCAAGAGATCCATTCACATCAAATAGCGTAACAACAGCTGGCATAAGGTGCAGTACAAGCTTGCATTCCAGCATGATACTACAATTATAAATTCCTCATAGCACCAGCTTGTTCATTAGAGATGTCTACAGTTTCTTCCTGGACACTGGAAACAGGATGCACTTACTGCTCTAATCAGTTGCTAGGAGGGTAAGCAACAGGCTATGCTGAAGAAAATTATGCCAGTTCACTAAAACCTAGCAGCAGTGCACACTAATCCTATTATCAACATCTTGACAAAAATCAAATGAACAAGTGTACAATTATTTTAATTGTTTCCTTTTTCACATAAGGAATGTCAAAAGCTATTAGACCAAATCTATTTACAAAACATTTACTGAATTTGTAAGTTTTTGTATTCACATAAAACATCAAAGCATACAGTGACCACGGTCCTAGTCCTTGATAGGAGGCCAGATACAGCCTTTCAACTACAATAACTTTCTGCTTATTAAAACAATTTAGAGAGATAACAGTTAGTTCATTTCAAACATTTTGCTTAGGATGGGATTTTAGAAAGCCATGCTATTTACCTGGTTGTCACAGAGGCATTCAAACCACTTCCCTACCGCCCCTCACAGACTCACCCCAGCCTTGGGGCGGTCTTTCTGGAGGAGCTACACTCTTCATGCCGTGCCTACCCAGCAACAACACCATCTATATCTGACAGTGGTTACACTGCTTTCTTGCTTTGTCTTTGGAACATAACATAGGTTTAAGCAATGCTGTGCAGGACAAATATAGAAATCTAGTATCTCACCTGGAAGGATAGAAGCCTTGAAAAGTGCACCTGAAACAGTAGAACTGTGTATTGAAGACTTAAGTGTCTCTAGTATGAAAGACTAAATTCATTCTACCCATGTCGCATGTAGTCCATCCTTATTAACAGTACTGCACGATGCGAACATACAAACTAGGAAGTATCCAAGTACCCTTCATAACATGTTCAATTCATATGATGGTAATATATTTTTGACCTCAAGTATGTGATTAAGGTGTGGATAATTAACTAAAAAAGACATTAAAGCCATAATGGATGACAATTAAAGAAAAACTTGCACAGTTAATTTAGAATTTAACATATAGAAAAGGAAGCTGCAGAACAAAAAGACTTAACATTGTCACGTAGGTACCTGCTATCCAAATTCACCTTTCTGTCTTTCAACCTACCCAACTAATTTGGGACCTATTGAATAGTGTATAAGATATATCCTTTGTAAGAAACAGATCTACTGAAAGGACCACCACTATGTACCACCACCATATAAGTTTCTGTTATTGATTACTTGTAAGGTACATATGAAATATGTCATTATGTCCTTTTTTATTTACTAAAGTTATTCTTAAGATCTTGCTGCAAATTTTGAATTAAAATGCCAGAGGAAGAGCAGAATATTTTCAAATACTGAAAGCACAAGAAAGGCCAACTTCTTTTTTCTTTTCTTTTGTGAACTGCTATTAGATCTGTTTTACATACTAACTGGACAAGAGGAAGTACTGTTACAAACTGATTATCAATGCCACTAAACTAAAAAGTTTCACATCAGAAAAGGCTTGTTTTGAAGAAACTTCCTGCCTAGATCACCTAATCACACACTGAACCTGTAAAAACATCCAATCTTCATAGTGCAACTTCTTTCACTATACCCAGCAAATCTGTCAGCGCCTTAAAATCTCCCATCTCAACACAGTTTATCTGCAAGTTCTGACAGTGCCTCCAAAAAAACCAAATGTTGCTTTAGCTTTGAGAATTTGTTATTAACTAAAAAAATTATATTGTGTACTGCATGCTGCTAATACATAATTGATTCTCTGGGATAGCATCACAGACAACTTAAGCCACTTCATCCCTCAGTGTTCTGTTCTCCTACCTGCTACCAAATCCATTAACCAAATATGTTGACAACTTCGGATACTATGGTGAGTGTCAGTGCCAAATGGAAGGAAAAGGTCTAATATTCCTACAACAAGCCTCATGTCTATCTGACATAAGCTTAAAAATGTATACTTTTACTGCATAATTATCTTTATTCTATCACTTGGCACTAGGTGGTTACAAACATAAGAGTTTTAGAGGTAAGTATTTTTATTCGAGATCAGTATAGAGGCTCCAAAAACCAAGATAAACATTTTAAACCCAATAAGCAAATTGGTACAGAGAAACATATTTACTTGGAGACAAGATAAACTCTGCTACAATTCAAAGGAAACTTTACACCAACCTGTTATTTATACAGCAGATCCTAGTGTGTCTCTCAGCACTCACAGGTCAGCACTATGCACTAGCAAAAAATTACACATACTTATTTTTCAGTGAACATTCACTTTCAAAGACTGTCATTATATCTGTTGCCTTGGTATAACAGAACAAATTAAGATTTAGAAAATAGAGTGATCTCCTAATATTTATAAAGAGCATTTGAGGAAATCACAGACATGTCATTTTGCAGGTACTTTTAACAACCTGCAATTATTAACAATTGTGCAGCCTGTAGCTCATGAATGACTCTTTTGTTCACATTCACTACTAATAGGAAACCCTTGCATTTAAAGTTAGAATACCTAAAAATACTAGTTTTACAGCAGTTTTAGAAGCATTCTTATAGGAGACGGGAGATGAATAGTGGTCATAAACCTTATGGGAAAATAAAGGAAAAAGAGTTCAGTAAGGAGTATGGGAAGAAAGATAAACTTGTTTTGAGTAATTGAAAGAAACAATTTTAGGATTGGCTGGATTAAAATGACACTGCGTGGTTGAATTAAAATGACATTGCTTACCCATTACTTCACAGTCTAGGTAGGCATATGGATGTAAATAGAGCTGAAGATTTCTGAGAAGTAAAACACAAGATAAGCTACTTACTGGTAACCTATGAAACTAGCATCTTACTGCTATCAGGAAGCATTTTAAACTTAAAATACTTCTGAAATGGGGAATTGTTATATAGTATTCCCCCAGCGCAATTTTCCCACATGGTTACTTTTATCTGCATCAAGTAGACACATTATTTCACAGTCCATGTACTAATCTTAGATATTCACCTCATTTGCACTGATATTTTTATAAGTATGAAAACATCAATAAGTGCTATCACAGTTAATGCTTGGGACATATTCAGATGTGGGCAAGTGTTATACACAAAGATGAAAAATCAGTATAATTGGAAATTATCCTATCACTATTTTACATTTAAGATAAAAGTTATACTCTAAGACTTGTGATTGCTCTAAATTAGGGCAAACTGAAGGTCATAGGTCAATAAGATCACCAAAAACCTATTGATTTTGTTGCAGTATAAGAAAGATAAATAGATCAAGGTGCTACCTAGAATCAATACTCAGTGTCTTTATAGCAACACAGAAAACATTTTCGTCTGTGAAAATCCAAAATTATGCTATTACACAATTTATTAAGTATAAAATTCCTTTAAAATGCTTAAGATACATGAGAATATTCATCAGAAGAGTGTAGATAAGCTGACAAAGTTATTTTTCCTTTAGTCACCTACAACTGAAATATTCCTTAAGCAGCATATACTTCCCTGTAGGTTCAAAGCAACTATCTTAAACTCTGGAGCATGTCTACAATATTTAGGGTACAATAGCATTTTCAGCAGTCCCATGCAATTCCATGTGTACTTAAAGCTTATGACATCTGAAAGCTGATGTATTCTTTTTTTTCTTTATGTGGGACATTCATATGACTTTCATTAACTAATCTGTACAGCTACTCTAGATACTCCAGTTTATTTGATTAAATACTGAATTAAAAGTGTACTGTTTTTCCTTCTCCTGAATACCCTCCTTGTTTTTCTGCCTGTAGCACAGAAATACCTGAACATGTTTTAAAAGTTAATTTGTGCTGGGTTTGAGGACTTGACAGGCTTAAATAAAAAGGAGAAATGTTTTTAATTCAGAGACACAAATCAACATATAGGCTTTTTGCCTTAAACTACTTTCTCAAGATAAAGGTCTAGCTAACATACTAAGGAGGAATTATGCAATTCCAAATAACTTGAGATGTAAAAAATAGTGTTTGTGTAAGAGCAAGGAAGAGAAGGGGACTTTGTCTTATGGGTTCTAACCTTCACAACCTGTTCCTCATGTTACAGTTCACTTTAGTCATCTACACTTACATAAATAAAAGTATGGGTTGATTTCATATGGTAGAAGGTTGATGAGCCATCCTGTGTTGTAAGTAACCTGTGCGATTGCTTTAGATAGCCCTTTATGGTGTCCACTCAACATTTTTAATTCACAAGTAAGAAAAAGCTTAGTTCAAATCTTTGCAGATTGATGCTGTTATGCAATACATGATTAAGCAGTATATTCAGACTGAAGGAGCCATACATTTGCAAAAGCCCCCTGCAGATCTCAAAGCAGCAGAGCTTCTGTAGGTGTCTTAAGAAAAAAATTACATACCAGAAAAAAAACTATGGATCTGATTTCATGCTTGAGGTTTTGTGTGCTAAAATATATTGTCCTCCCAAGCCTTCTGTTTTTATACTTGTAACTCAGCTTCAGAACATAGTTTAAGAAAAATAAGAGCAAACAAAAGATGGGCTCTCTCAGAATGTATAATAAAGGACCTCATAAGGTTTCCAGTGGGGAAATCAGATCACAGACTCCTTCAAGAGATTCTCTCAAAGGAAAACAGAATTGGGATGAAGGCTCCCTGAAGGCCTTCATTCAAAATTCTGCTTTGAAATAGAAAGCTATCTTAGAAGGGACACAGAACAACAAACAAAAAGGACACAAGTACTCAGTCCTCTACAGTATGCTCCTGGGAAGTTACCACAACACTTTGTTGAACACCTTCTGTTTCCTCAAACAAATGTTCTACACATTGTGTCTTAAACCAAAGTATTCTGCACTTTGAAAGTTCTTGCACAAGTAAAATTTTGCAAGAAAAATCTTAAATACATATATAAAATGTCCAAATTATTTTCCTTTTAGTATTTGAAAATATTAGTATTTAGCCCATAATAATAATTTCATATACACCTGTTAGTGTTGTATATGGGTTACTGGGGAGCATTTTGCAATATCTTGGCATTATGCACATGGTACAGCTTGCCTTGATAACAGCACCAAGCACAGAGTATAGCCAAAGTCACAAAAGCCTCCAGATCAAGCACAAAACCACAAAGTAAAATACATCACTATGCAGCTGTGCAATGACTAGCCACAGCACACACATTTACTGATACCTGGCTACAGGTCTACTCTCATGTCACCAGTTTCTTTATGTTTTCTGGGCCTGTGTGTGTAAGTAGCACACAAGTATCAGCATACACTGAAACTAGTCTGTGACTACACGCTTCATTTTCTGATTTGCTGGGCGAATCTATTACCTGTCGAATGGAAAGACAACTTCTGTCTCTGGTTTTCAGTGAAAACTTCACTACCTATGTTTGGTACCTAGTAACATCAATAATAATGGGAACAGGATGAAAGAATCTCTTTAGAGACCACCAAAAAATATCACTTCACTGTATATTTTCCAATAGGGGATTTTTCCTGCAGGTCTCTTTCCAATGAAGGTTTTCTTGGTAAGCAGCTTTTTCTTCATGTGAGAATAAGGACTGGATTTCAAATTTGTTACAACACAGTTCAACTATGGTGAGATCAAGTTTAAGATCAACATATTTTCATATGTGCCTTTTAAGAATATTTCAGACAGTCCTTTCCATCATGGCCAACAAAGACAAAACAGCAGGCCAAGCAAAGAGGACAACATGGGGAGGCTACCCTTGGCTGCAAGACAAGCCTCTAGCCCAGGGAGACCAAATAGTAAGACCCACTTTATACATAAAGAAGATTATATTTTAGTCTTTACCATGTTCTTACTCACAAGGTATCAGCCAGACACAGCTCCTTAGCATGTGATAGTGAATATAGCCTCGTACTTCACTGGGTAAATTAAGCAACTGCAGATCCACAGGCAAGTAACACCACAAACACCTCTCTGGAATGGAGTTGTGGTTTCTGCTTGAATACAGCCAGCCCTAGTCCTGCTCCAAACCAAAGCACCAGCCATCCCTCCCCTTCCTTCTAGTCATTCTTCATTAATCTTCAGCCTTGACCTTATATTTGCTTTGAGCTTTTAGTTGCTTCTTCAGTTGCTATTGTCAAAAAGACATGTCAAATGCAGTTAGCCTCAGGATTCTGAGGGGGAAAAGCAGCTGCATACCCACAGGAGATTGTAGCCCTCTCAAATAAACCGTATTTCATGTCGTTAAAGACTTAAAGTCACCTAAAATTATTTGAAGTTAAGCAGGAATATTGACTACATGCATTTCAAAATGTATTAAAACCAAAGCATATGTAGCATACTGGGAAAAAAAGCACAGAAGCTTACTTACATTTGGGGTGTTTGCTGGCAAACCATCACAGAGGTACAGCAACAGGCCAGCCCACAAGCACTGACAAACCAGGAGCCACAGATGACACCAATGCTAGCAGTATCATATCAACAGGGCCCTACTCCAATGGGTCTAAATCGGGTGAGCTTAGCAGGACAGATAGCAATAGATCACATCAACCATCCAGTGATAACCAGACATAGGTAATCAGGTCTGTGACCAATCCAAGGAGACAAAACAAGAGCTCAGGAACAGCTGAAAAGAGGACCTGATGCCTGGAGTGGAGCTGAAATAGGTTTCCTGGGCAGGGTGGGGCTGTGGAGTCCCAGGTGAGGTTGATCAGATAATTTAAGACCTGTTAGTGCACTCAGGGCCATGACACAGTTCTTAAAGCATTTACAGACAAAACAATGTTAAAGGAATAACTAAAGCATTGGGCTCAAGAGAAAGAGGAAGATCTCTCATTTCAGATACACGTACTCCCAGCACCTCATCTATTGTAATATGGTGTAAGGACCAAAAGCTATATGCTTTCTCCTTCTATGGCTCCACTTTTGCACATAAGCAAATCACCATTGTTTCAGTTTGTATTAATCTTGGCTTTCCTTCTTTCTTTCCCTCTTCGTATATTAATGATGAAATCTTATCAAAACCAATAGAAATAAAACAGATAAGAAGTTTTAATACATTAATCTGAAATTCATTTTAACATTAGACTTTTATTTTACAAAATGAGCACTGATTTCACACTTAGCAAAGATTGCTCATTATGTTCATTCACCTAAGCAACCTGGGACTGGCCAAGTCAATCAGCTAAGAAAGCTTTTTCTCATCACTGCTACATTTCCAAGCCATTATTTAAAAACTCTTCTTCATGTGGGTAAAGCTAAGGCATTTGAGTGCACCTAGCACTTTCCTATGTATGCAAAGGGGGCCAACAAACTCTAAGAACTTCCCTGTTAATGTTTTCACATTTGTCCCCCAAATCTTGGAGCTCTCTTTCCAGGTATAGGGGTGGGGTGCCCTATCTTGTTCTCTGCTGCTTTTCCTCACCAGGGCTGATCCCTGCCAGCTGCTGGAGGAGCAAGTGTATCCCACAGCCTGTAAGATCTAGTGAAGGAAAGCAGTGGGGTCGAGCTGGGCTTTTGCTCAACACCCACTGTTCACATGGGGGAAACAAGAAGGAGGCAGAGCAGGGCTTGTTACCTCTGCTGTCACTGAGTCTGTGGCTGTAGCCCCACATCCTGCATGTGTGTGACTGACCCAGGGAGTGATAAGGCACAGCAGCCCCCCAAGATGGGCATGCTATCTCTGTTATCTGAACAGTCCTTGTAGCCAAAACACTCAGCACCTCCAAATGGGAGAAATGGTGATGCTTCAGGGTAATAATAAACCAGAAGTATCACTAAAAAACAAGGTTTAAGGACTCTCCCTCACATTTTATGGTAGGCTAACCTTGCACCTGTGGTCTTTAGTGACCTTTCATTTTATTCACAGTCTTGCAGATGATAATTAAGTGTTTACTAGGAGCTTTATCAGAATACTACACATGTAGACACTAATGGTTCCATGTATATAAAGTGCATCAATACCAACAGAAGTTCATGAAGTGTTTTTGAATCAGCAACTGCATTGCACAGAAGGTTGGTGCTTTGCTACAATTTAACTGCTTTCCATTATATTAAGTGCACAATATGGTAAAAATTCACCCCACAGTTCCAACCAAAAATAAATGCCTTTCACACCTCATCTGTGGACTCCTTTTTCTTAGTCCCACACTTATTCCTCTCCCATTCCTTCTGTCTCTTTAAAATGTGCGTAGCTCTCCATGGCTGTGGAGGTAGGGTGACAAAACACAGGCTGAATTTTATGCATGTTTTCTGAAAGCTTACAGGTCACAAGCTATGAATATTTTTTAAGCAATTAGTCTACCCACTGTGATATGAGCTATCAGATGCCAAGAGTAGGACAGTTTGCACAACTAATTATGTATGATAGCAGCTGTAAGTAGTGATGTAAGATTTTTAAGAGCAAGGAAGTTTGAAGTGTTTCTTGGTGACTCCTTTTGACAGTCAGTATCTCTAGCATGCTGCTTTTTTAATTTATGGGTTTCAGAATCCCTCTAATTCAATCCAAGTAAGAAATCAACTGAGTTCAAAGGATACATTTTGTTAGACAGGAACAGTCTACCTAGTTCTTTATATGCAATAATTAAACAGGATTAGTTTGAAAATTATTGTTGAAGCTATACCTGATACCTTTCTTCTTGCAATGAAATGACTCTTTTTCTCCTCTGAACACTTCTTGAGATTTTATCTCATCATTTGCTCCTCAGTCATGTTGTCAAGCAGAGCAGATTATCGAAGTATCATCAACTCCTTAATATCTTAGCAAAATTAAACTGATAAAATTTCTTTAAGCAGAATTATTTGAAAACATCTAACTGAACTAAGTTAAGTTGAGATGCAGTGTCATTTGAACACACCACAGAAGGGCAGACAGCTCAAACAATTTTTAACACTCCATAGCCTAAAAGGTTCATCTAAAACTAGAAACTCTTTATTTCATAAGTAACGTGTCTTATCCCTATAATTGTATATATGCATATTATTCAACACATGTTGATAAGCAGTATCTGCAGTAGATTAGTAAATTGACATAACTGCACAGCATTCTCCTTCCCTTGCGTTAGAAATTAGTACATTGGAATAAGCCTTCTTTTTTCTTTTTTTTTAAAAAAAGCCAGTGATCAAACACCACAAAATTAGTATTTCCACATATCTATGTGTGGGACAGCATGATCAAGCTGTTTTCCACTATTTGTGCTCAACTTTCTCTAAAAAATAATAAAATAACGCACCCATAATATTGCAGAGTTTAATAGCCCTGAGATGTAGAGAAATGTGTGATATCTATGTCAATAAAAATGTGTAACAGAGATGTAATATTATTGACAAATTTGCAATTCATATTCTTTTGCTTGGATGAAGACAGGAGTAAACTACTTCACCTCATGGAAATGCAATTTATTACTTGTAAATTAGGGAGTCTATGTGTACATTTAAAAGTACAGCAGTTCAATCAGATCTACTAATAGCACCCCAACTAGGGAAACCAAAAACCACTGAACTTAGTCCCTTTTGCTTACTCTAGGCTGTCAATGCTTCAGTCAAGTTCACTCAATACCTCACTGTCAGTCGTGAAGCATTTGTCTGCTATGGAAATTTATGACACCCATGTTATAGAAGATTTTATGTTGGGAAATATTCAGTTACCCTTTGATTGTAACATGTTTATTGTAATCATAGTGTTTGCAGAGTTGTCATAGTGTTTGCCGTTGATATTCATCAGACTAAATTTTCCAAAAGAGGGTTAAAGTCTGAAGAAGTTTTAAATTTAACATCTTAGTGAGATGAAAATATGCTATGTATTGAATAAGTAGACTTACTATAGGAAAGGCCACAGCTGCAGTTTCTCAGGACAGCCCCCTTAATTATGCTGCGTTTAAGTTATTTTATATATTAGTTTTGATTTATGTGTCTGCAAGGTAGTGGTTAAAGCATTTTGCAGCATACCATAAAAAAAATAAGAACAAGATCAATGCACATCTTAAACTCAGTAAGCTGAGATATTACAAATGGAAATTACTTGCTACTTACAGAATTGTTAAAGATCAGCTTGCAGGTACCTTCTTGCTAAGAAACAACTTTGAAATGTCATCAGCAGCTTAAGTTTGCTTTCCTTCTTCCAAAGTTATTGACTTTTTCTGAGAAAAGTCACAGGAATCCAAAACAAGATCATTTCCATTTCCTTTTCTATTCTAGCTTCTCTTTTTTTTTTTTTTTACTGTCTCAAAGGAATGGAAATTCACCTATTTTCAGCAATTGCATTGCTATCGACCACCTACATTTTCCTGCCTATGCAGTGGACTTGTGTGCAAGAAAGCCATCTCACTAAAACTGTGTACTTGACCAGTCCTGGGCCAAAGGGCCATTAATACTTTCCCAGCCACAACTGAGAGTCAACATCCTTGACGAAGTAACTGGACATTCTGCTTTTGCAAAGCTGACCAGAGTTATGAGAGGGAGAACTTGGCAGCGAAACCTGAACTTCCTTCAGGAGTAGACTGAGACTCTCACTTTGGGATATACTTTGTTTCACTAGCAATGTTGCAACTTGCTCTCTCCTCACAATCACCAGTAATCTTGAAAATAAACCACTTTTTCCCTTTGATTGTTTTCCAGCTAGATTAGTTCACTGATCCCAGTGCAGGCAGCTGGGGAAAATTCAACTAACACAGCTTTGGGTAGAAAATGCAAGTGTCACAGACACCTTCACCTTCTATTCATAGTCCGTGCCTAAAGCAAGTTCAACTGGCCAAACTATACATAAACATAAACTAGGAAATGCTCTTGAGTAACTGGCATCCTCCTAGCACATCCCAGCATGGAGGACTGGCGGACCGATGGGAAGTGGTGGTTTGCAGACATGACTGTTAAAAACTATGTTCTTTTGCAGCAGCGAGAGGAAAACCTGCACTAGTGTTGCCCACATTGGAGAACCTGTAACATCTTCCCAATTCTCATAAACCAATTTTCATCTAGGAGTTTGCCAGCTTTGGATAAGTTGTTCCAGAAGTAAAAAATGAGCCTACTTTGTTATTTCCACCACAGACTAGCTATAACTGAATCAGAGCATAAACACTACAAAAAAAAGTAATTGAAGAACAAGTGCATTTGTAAATTGTCTTAAGTAGTACTCTACAATTACTCCAGTCTTCAAAGCATGTGAGCTTTGATTTGAATTTCTCTACACCCTGACGATCTTTCTATAACACTAATAACAGAGATCTTAAAAATTATTTAGTACAGTTTTTAGTTCCTTGTTTGAATGCAATCTGCTGTAAAAACCGTTGAGCATTGCTTTCCACCAAAAATTTTTTTTTTTTTTGCTGTCAGACATTTTATCTGTTCCTATTCTTACAGAATGAGGTGGTAGTCAAACCCCTTTCAGTAGTCATGCAGTGAAAACAAGTTTTTGGGCTCCCAATAGCATAATTTCTTCGGAGTGACAGAATATCGGCAGCCCAGGTAGTATTAAGTAAATACTTATGACAGTACTGTCAATCCCCTTTTTTCCCTTAAAAAAAAAAAAAAAAAAAAGTAACACTTTAAGTCTGTTAGCTATGACTATTACCACCTGCAAGTATGGCATTGTGCAAGGAAATTTTAATAGCAGAACTTTAATGATTTCTATTTTATGGACACAGCACTGTGTAGAAAATGATTACAGACTTTGATAGTTTCAGTGTATAGCATAGGAGGGCAGTAAGTCAGAAGTTGATACCAATGGTACTCTTTACTAGTTGAATCGTGAAATAACTATACTTCACAAAATATTGTTGGAAGCCAGTGTCTCTGCAATGAAAAATGGACTTGGTTTAATATTGTATTTACTGTCAGAATTATTATTTTAAGATGCAAAAAAGCTTTTACTAATTCGGGTTCCAATTTTGGTAAATACTATTCAGTTGCCAATCAAGAGCCGAGTTAAGAGTTTTCCTGATAATCTGAATATCTCAGTGAATTTGGAGCTTTAATGAAGGTATTTAAATAATATCTAGGCAAGCTTAAAAGTGTGGAAGCCTGAATAACTTCTGTTGTGAAAACAGTAAATCTTGTCTAAACAGATAAGCTCAGTTCCATCTGACACTGAGACTGAGAGGAATCCTGTTTTAATTTCTAGTCTCTCTTCCAAACACCAGGATAAAGCATAAACAACAAGCACTGAACAACCAGGCAGTACATTCACCAGGTAGGGAGTGGACACAACACATGTAATGCATGTTCCTCTCACAGAGGGCAAAGCAAGAACAAAGTTCCTACCTAAGGCTTGGTGGTGCTGTATAGGCTTTAATTACTACTGCTCTGGTGGAGCATTTAGTTGCCCACAACTAAGTAAACTTCATGTCTGCTTTCGCCTGTCAGCTCAGTCTCTCCTTTTTCAGGTGTCAAATTCAAGGCACTTGCTTCTCCTATCAAAATCAATTATATCCTCCATTGTTTTTTACAGTTAGTGAGGAGCAGTTAGAAAGCCCAGCAGGTGTGAATTAAAAAACCCTGGAATACAAGGTAAACCATGGGGTCTGATAAACTTCAGAAGAAAATAATTTTCAAATGAACCCACTTAGGGTTAACACTGGCAGTTTGCACCTTCTTTTCCCACTCTCAGCTGTATATTCACTTAAATAGAGCATCTACTGAAATAGCTCAAGCCTTACATTATCATTGAAACCACGAGGGACTGAGGGAAGCTGGATACCCACACGCATTTTGGAACAGTATCTGACAGGATGGTTGCAATTTGTTCAGCCTTTCAGATGCAACTTTTACTGACAAAGCAAAGAATAAATGCAGAAAAACAGATTACCACTTCTCATTTCCCAGCCTTGAACAGCAAGCAGCTGAGCTGATCTACTGAAAACACACGCTATACTACTCTATTTTCCTTTCCAAGTCATAACCACAGTTTTCAGCATCTGTTATTTAACCTACTCAGAACAAACACAGAACTGCAGACAAGATGCAGTATAACAGACTTCAATGATGCACTAATTCACTTATATAAATGAAAGACTTTTGTGTCTCACCACCACATTCGTGGTGAAAGAAGTTCTAGTCTGAACCAGGAGAAATTATCTTCAGTGCAAATAATGCAAGCACTGTCAAGCAGATGTCTACTTGGTATAGATTAATGCAATAGTGAAGACATTGTCTTAATTAAACTGCTCAAGAAAGTTAGATTTTTCACTTCAGACTGGATACTTAGAGGATTTTTTCCAAAGATCAGCTGTAGTAAAGCTAGTAAGTGTCAGAAAAATGTGAGCACAGTGGCACCTGGCTCTTCACTTTCACCAGAAACTCCAGTTCTCTTCTTCATGATTAGTTTGTCTAAATAATTTCATCTTCAATACAACAAACTGTAAATCTTTACTGCTAATATATAGATAATCTCAGGATCATCTCTTCACGTAAATATTTATTCCATTTCCCCATTAACAAATGGAGGAGAGGCTACGCAGAATGTCAACATGACAAATCATTTATTTTCTTAGTTTAAGAGGAAGGTTGCTTGAGTAAGTGAAGAAAGGAGATCCAGTTATTTTATCTATTTTTTATCAGATATGTCATTTATAACTGCTTTTCCTAAAATAAATTATGTTCATTTTTCACCACATCTTATACTTAAGAACTTCAGATTATGATTTTACATAGCATTCCAGAACTTAGGAATGGTCAAAATAATTTTACAGCTAAGTAATAACCACTGCTATCCCTACTGTTTTCTAATGGCTGACAATGAAAAAGAGATAAAGACTTAATTGAGCAACTAATCAGAACGTTTGTTTGAAGGTACTTTATAGAATCATATAATGGTTTGGTTTGGAAGGGAACTCAAAGATCATCTAGTTACAACTCCCATGCCATGGCAGGGACACTTCCCACTAGACCATGTTGCTCAAGGCCCCATCCAACCTGGCCTTGAACACCTCCAGGAAAGGAGCATACCCCTGGGCAACCTGTTTCAGTGTCTCACCACACTCAGGGTAAAGATTTTTCTTCTAATTCCCAGTCTAAACCTATCCTTTTCCAATTTGAACCCATTATCCCTCATCCTATCACTATAGAACTTTGTGAAAAGTCCCTCCCCAGCCTTCTTGTAGCCCCCTTCAGATACTGGAAGGCCACAATGAGGACTCCCCTGAGCCTTCTCCAGACCGAACAAGCCCAATTCTCTCAGTCTGTCTTCATAGGAGAGGTGTTCCAGCCCTCTAATAATCTTTGTAGCCCTCCTCTGGACTCTCTCCAACAAATCTATGTCCTTCTTGTGCTGGGGGCTCCAGAGATGGACTTACTGAGCTTATACCCATTTTTCGTTACGTATCAGTAAAAGCATTGTCAAAAAATTAACATTTTTCAGCTTTTGTTGACTTCTCCAAATGTAGACTTGCTTCTCTTGTTCATTACCTGTTGTTTGAATAGTTACTTTATTGTTTTGATGCGTATGCTTGCAAAAATTCTTACCAGCTACAAAGGCAGTTAGTATCTTAAATTACCACAGGAATGAACACGTCAGAGAAAAAGGTAGATTCACACAAATGGAGACTCTTCAACTAAGACAAATAATGTCCTGTGTTACTGAAACTCCATCTCTTTCCTAAAGACTGCTAGCACCCTTCTGATTTTTAATGCATTTCCTCCTAAGTATTTCTAGTTGAGTCTAATTTCGATTTTCATTTTCATTCCTGAATCCTACTGTGGCCCATCAAAGAGAAAAATTAGTTCCTACAAGTTTTTTCTCTCAGACTTGACAGTTCAATAAGTAGGGTTAGCCTTAAGCTAATGTTATAATCACAAGAGGGTTCTTCCTGCCACTGCCACCCTGCATAGATCCATACCCATTTGGCACACCCCACCTGCACTCTCGTTAACATAATCTTTCCTTTATCTGTTCTGAAAGAGTAAATTTTTATTCTTGTAATCGTCTAGCCTTTTGCAACACAACATGCTCACTAACAGAAATCACTCGCAGCTCAGCAGTCTGGGCAGTGACAGGACCAGTACTGTAAGCACAAAAAGTGCAGATGAAGCCACAGCTGTCGACCCCTCTTCTCTCTCAGTTGAAACTTATCTTTTGCTTCATCAAGTTTGTAGATGGACTTCAGTCAGAAAACCTGTCTTTCTGAAATTACTCTTGTTAAAACTCTTTTTAACTTCCTCTCAGTCTAAATTTATGGCCATCTCTTACATGTTGGTTTGATTAACCATTTCCCCCCTCTATTTCAAGGTGCAATGGTTCCTCAGGTCTCAATTGTATATTGTGATTTCTTAAATGTACAAACTTGTTTCTACCCTTTGGCAAGGATACATGTAGAGTAAAGATATCTTCACTTAGGTAATATAAAAGTCATTATGTAACTCTATCTATCTATTTAAATTCTGCCTATCAAACTTCAAGTCAGCATTTAAGAGATTATTAGGTTTATTTAATTATTGCTATAGAAATTATATATCCATAGTTCAACTATTAAACAAGTTATAAGTTTAACTGATGGCAGTTAATCACCAGACCTGCTAGCACTAACTTCCAACAAACTGGTTGTATGGCAAGAAAATTGAGTGCACTCTCTTATTCTGTCTATCCACCACAAACCTGTACAAACACATTTACTTCAAGCAGTATGCAAGAAATGTGTCTAATGTGACATCCTTAGAGATAAGTCTGCCGCAGACTAAACCCTAGACACAGCTTTGGAATGCTTTCAGAGAATCCCAGAGTGAGGTTATTACTTGGGTGTCTAATTCAGTGTTCCTTCCATATAATCTTAAACTGTAATATCGAGTAGCACAAAGTTCAAAATCTATAGTTCTGATACAGACTAGTGTTTTGATCGACAAGCAGTCATCCTGTCAGTCAATGCTATCTACTCTTTGAGTGCTAACTTCCCTTCAGAAATCTGTGAACCGATGTGCTTCTCTCCAGCTTTGCACTCCCAACTGCTGGAAGTTACCAAATATCAAAAGAATCTATTACGAGTCTCAGAAAGCCTTTCCAAGGATGAATTAGGCCTCCTATGAAAAATTTGTCCTATGTCTACAATGGCTTGATGTAACTTTAATTCCCACCTGTGTTCTCATCGTCAATATTCAAGAGCCATCTAGCGAGCACAGGATATCTCACCCTTGGTTTTTCTGCTATTAAAGATGACCTCAGTTAGTTGAGGTAAGAGAGGGTCTCTCATATGCAGATATGTGTATATAGGGCATTCTCATATGGCAAGAGGAAAGTGTGATATCTAGCATTTAAATTTAGGCTTGAAGTATGACTTCAGACTATGTCAAGTACAAGACAGCATCACAAAGAGTGACCAAGTGCTATTCATGTGATTTTGAAACAGAAATATAATCACAATTGAAAGTGACAAGCAATATTTTTCTACAGCCACAGATAAGTAGGTCTTACCAAGGTCCTTGAAAATAGGCCATGTTGGCTCTAACAATCTGAAGGGAAATCCAAATTAGTATAAAGTTCTTTATCACTCTGTCTCTATTCACAGTCAGTATAAATTCACATCTTTTCAGCTTTTGTATTTATAGCACATAGGACTTTAACCACAAGAAGCAACTTCCAGTTCTGCAAAGGTGTCTGAACTGTGACGCTTCTGTTAGCTGAGCAAGAGTTCCTAACTTTGATAGTCTCTGAATCCTAAAATAACTTGAGTATGCTGCTTCATTGATTAAAACACAGGTTATCCCTCTGACATGATACAGAAATAAAAATGATGGAGAACTGAGCATTTGGCCTAGAAATTCAGTTTGAGTATTATTTTAATGCTCTGCATTTTACTCACAGTTGCTCTCCTTTTTCACCTAAGGATATTAAGGACTCTGAGTACTAAAACACAAGCATTTACCACAGTAGCATGGCAGGTCAACTCTCAAAATCAGCAACACAGATCATATATTTAAAATGATCAGCTAAAGTGAGATAGTGTGGGATGGTCAAGGGCTACATCTTGTCTAGTGCTCAATTCTCCTGTGAGTTTCAAGTGCACCAGTCAGAGGTCCTGGGTCCTTTCTATCACATACCACAAAGGAGATTTTCAGTAGCTCTGTGATGGAAGTGATTTTCCACACAGTCCTGAGTTGAGGTGGTTTGAGGTGATCTCACAGCTCATCCTGAAATGAACTAGCATCTTTTTCATTAATTAGTGGTCTGCTTTTTTGGCAGTACAATTAATATACATGCCGTATCAGTGGTTGGATAACAGTATGCCCGTATCTTTTCCCATTTTTTTGACTACCAGATTTTGATACATTTCTGACAACCAATGTGAGTTTAGATAAGAGGACATAATACCATCTGTTCAGAACTGAGATTTTATCTGCAAAGTCAGTTTATGTTGCGCAGCTGATTCTTGTATCTCAAAATTTTTTATATTTGACTTCAGTTTTAGCTATGGGCACCCTCAGGAGATTCAGGTTTGTGAATGAAAGAAGCACAACAATGTTAATGACTGGCTGTAGTTCAACATTCAAGAAAAGGCAAGTCATTTCCACCCAGCTCAGCCAGTAGATCTCTGCAGCTTCTTTGTGTTAGCAGTACTGTTAGTCCTACCTACCCCACTAGAAAATATCATCTATTGCTTTATTTCATCCCCTGCAAAAGATGTTCAGAAGATGATGATTTTTCACTCTATTACAAATTAGCCATCAAGTATTTAACTACCAGCATATACTCCCTAACCCTTATTATATAGGATAAATAATTTAACAGTGCCTGGTGCATACTTTTTCTGCTCTTCTCCCTTCCCTACTGATTTTTAAACATTTTGCTTTACAGAGACTGTAAACTCAGAACAGTGACTCAGTTTTGGTTTTGAAGCCTTTGGAGGGATTAACTTCTCAATAAGATTTCGTAAGCAGTATTAGCAGTGTATTGGTTCAAGGAAGAACAGTAACCAGTCTGTTTGAGCGTATTTATTATATAGATAGGCTAGTGTAATACTTTTCTCTACCCATCTATAGAGTATCTCACCAGGCAAATGCATGCCTCCTAGAAAGAGTAAGACTAGAAAAAACAAAGATCTTTTATATCTAGATTAAATTAAGTTTAGATAATCATGCATAAAACAGAATGCTTGCCATAAATAGATTGACATCTTCAGCAGAGCTTGAAGATAAAGATCCATATTTCCCTGAACAACAAGAAGGGCTCTGAGCAACTCGACCTATTTGGAGATATCCCTGCTTATTGTAGGGGTTTGGACTAGATGGCTTTTAGAGGTCCCTTCCAACCCAATACATTCTATGATTCTATGATTTTAATTATTTATTCCAAATCCCTGTTACATGCATGTCCAGAGAGGTCAACACTTTTATTTAGACCTTTGCCAATGATTCATGATGCTTTTATTCTAACAGCATCAATTTTAGCTGCGTGGCAGAAGTGCTGGTGCTCTGCAGGCTGAGATTCAGGGAACTGATAAAAGCAAGCAAGCTGTACGACCCAGCAATGAGTAGTTTTTATTTTTTAGCTGGATTCCTGCTACAGTCCTTGGACTGCCCCACAGGCTGTATGCTACGAGCACACCTCCCACCTTTCTCTAGGTTTAGGAGGGCACCATTGTCACAATTAGTTTCCCTATCATCATGCCTGGCTGGCATTGTCAAGGTATTTGGAAAATGATTTTCATACATTTCTGTTTTAGGCCATACTGTGAAGACAGAACAGATACCTACGGCTTCATTACTGACTGCTGGGTTGGCATTTACTGATCAAAAGAAACATCGCCTTAAGAATTTCCTCTGTCCAAAGTTAAAAGGAATACAATACTTTCATGGTAAATTTGTCTGAACATGTTCAGTTACTACTCTTCAGCCGTGAAATAAGAATCTGTTTGTAGAGATCATATTCCCAAACAAAGTATAGTGTGGGAAGAGCCAGATGCTCAAAGGTAGTTAAGTAGCACATCTTTATCGTAGCTGTCACAACATTCCCAATTGGAATATATTTTAACGTCTCCTAGCTGAACAAGCTTCTGCAGCTATTTATCACTTATTGTTCAAGCAAGTGCAACCCTTCTGCTGGAGTTTATACATAAAAGGCATAAAAAGTAGGGTTTGTTGCCTGTGCAATTTGTAGTTCACTAGGTCAGCAAGGGACCCTCCTGATTAGGTACTGAAGCTGCAGCTGCTGCAAGGATTAGGAAGTCTTCAGCTGAGAGTCAGCTTCTGGAGACAGTGCAAGTTTTTCTGTTACTGAATTCAAAAGGCTTTTGAAAGGCTACAGGCAACTACCTCTTGTATCAATGACTTTTATACCAAGAAAGTTTACTTTTGTGTTGAGAATTTGCAAGTTTCAGCACAACTGAGTACTATCTTTTGTTATCTTAGTGCCAGGTCTCTGCTGGACATTCCTAGCAGCCCCTCTGAAAATCCCATCTGTGCGAAACCCAAGAAGGCATTCAGCCCAGGAAGGATTTGGGGGAATGAGCACCTGTCACTCCTCTGTCTCACTTTTGTAACTCAGGGCTTTGCTCCTCCAGTATTTTCACATAAAATATACATGCACTCAGGTTCATAGCCTTTGAACCTTAATGATGGGGCCAACTGCTTGAGTCATTTAAAACCCACCAGGGAAAGCAGAAACACTACTACCCCCTGCCAGTTTGAGTCTTAATTCATTTACACTTAATTTCAGCACATTACATTTTCAGGTAAGCCTGAGGTGACATTTACTAGGTCGTAATTTGTTTTTCCTCTTTGAGCTCCCTTTGATTTTAAGACCTTTTGGTCTCCCAGTTAAATAAGCTCAGGAGCTTGTCAATGGTCACAAGTACCTGTCTTCCAGCCCTCCATTTTACTAAGTCCTTATGTGATTGTTTGCTCTAACATATCTATGTCAGTCAAACAGAGAAATTGATGATTGTATCAAGTTAAACTAAGAATAAAACCAAAATGAGTGACTCAGCTGTCAATGTGACTACGGCCTAATGTAATAGAAACCTAATTTATGTATTTAAAGCTTTCATGGAGAGGATCTCTTAAGCTTTAAACAGAACAATGCTAACTACAATTAGATACATCTAAACATTTTCCTTATATGTGACCCCTTGAAATATCTGATCTTATCTGCTTGCTTGAACCTCTTCATGAGATCTGGGAGCAGCCTGCATTTGCACACCAAGATAGACACAGATAAATTAGTTTGAAAATCTGCCTTTCTTAATTGCCCTTCATCCAACCTTTCCTAAGTTTTACCCATTTATTTTACCTTCCATCTTTTTGTGTTTAGCCAGGAAACACATTAGATGCAAGGACTAACAAATTAGGGATATAGTTAAAAAACCAAGCCTTTAGTTGCCTCTTGGAATCCAGCTGAGATCCAGCCTTGTCACAATCAGAAAGATCATCAGCAGTATTGTTTAAAACCTCCTGATCACAAAAAACATGTAGTAAATCTTACCAAACCATTACCTTCCAAGTATTTTGACATAAATTGTAGAAAAATGTTTCAAGATTTAGAAAGCCTGGCATACTGGTGACATCAAATTTTAGCACTTTTGTTTGTATACAGAAAGCAAGTTGTATTGCATCAGGGGAACTTAACCCATCTTAGTTGGTACAAGTTTATTCAGATGGCTGCAGCTGTTGTATATTTATCTGCTTTACCCTATTCCTTCAGAGACAGTGCTTTGCCTTAAAAAAAAATAACACAACACTGTTAAAAAAATCTGAGTGTACAATTTCTAAAATATGGTTACTGAGGGAAGATGACCTGTTTGTTAGGAATAAAGAAAGATCCACCCAAAGACTAATCACATTTGGATTAAAGTAGTCACAATTTTAAGTCCCACAAACACTATAATTCCACATCTGAAAAACCATATTTAAGTTTTCTACTGCAATGCATAGTTTCTGTTTCCATATTTCCATGACCTTTTCTCTAATCAGTAGCAATTCCCCAGACTGCAGAGGTTTGCCCTAGACTATCTTTTTCTATTATTCCTATTCTATTCTTGCCATAATCAGTTTATTATAACTTAGATAATTACTCCTCCCTCCACCCTCCCACATGATATATCATCAGCTTTCAGCTCATTCATATAGATTTGCAAGTGCAGATAGGACCAAAAAAAGTGGGCCCAATGCTTTCCACATCACACTTGCTGCACATGGAGAGCACACGCACCAACGACACCAGCTGTAAATCTCCATAATCTACCACTGAATATGTTAGTGTCATCAGGTCCTTTCACATGATGCCAGGATCTAGACTGAGAATATCTGTGCGTTCTTTACCATAGATTTATTACCTAGCATACCTACATTTTGTCAACTATGTAAGTGCAAAAATTAAGTTCCCTGCAGCACTGATTAGCAATAGTATTCATAAAGGGTTTCCTTACTCTGACTTGTGCTTTGTTAAAGAGGAAATTGTGTGATTTCAATTTATTTTGCAAAATCAGCCTCTAATATTTAATCAGATATCTGGCAAAGAATACCTCGATTAGAGCTGACTGTCTCCTTCGCTCTTTAGTATTTTTTAAGTAGCAGTTTCCAAAAATGCAGTTGTGGAAGCAGAGCACTACTTTTTACCATTTTTTCTTAAATGCCATGAAACCTACAGAAGTGGTACTGTAGTTCCCAACTGCACTAGAGCTCTCTCTCTCAGCACTCAGACGCCTTTCTCCAGTGGGGCAGACTAAAATACTCTTCCAATACCTTTTGGGTTTTTCCTGTAGAAGAAAACAATTTGTTTTGGATCCCTCTTTGTGATCAAAATTAAATGTGTCCAAGTTTTAAGATTCAGAATTACTTGATTTTTTAATTAAGACATTACACACAAGAAAGCAGGCCTCCCTTGGAGACATGGCTCAGTTTGTTGTTAGCCCAACAGGGTGCCTGAGATCTAATGAAGTGAAGGATGTCCTAATTATATAGCCCAGTGACAAAATATCACTCTGTTCAGAGCAAAGCAGGGGGATGAAAAGGTTAGGATGACCTTTTCATCCCTTTCCTGCACCAGTCTTAGATAACCTCCAAAAAGGAGAGTTGAATTCTGTATTGCTTCCAAAAGGGACCAAACTGGAGGAAAAGCAGCAACTTTAAATGACCTTTTCTTAAGAAGGAGAAAGGTTATCAACTCAAAAGGTGAGAGGTTATTTACTTTTAGGTTTGAAACAAAACATGTGTAATTGGTTCAAATGATACTTAGCATCAAATTGTCTCAACAGTTTACTTCAGACACTTTTGATCAGTATTTGATCAAAGTGTTAACTCAAGAATTTTACTTTGCATTTACAACATAAGGTGTCTAATTAGTGGAAGAGTTTCTTGCTGTGTGTAGCTAAAGTTTCTTTACAAATTGAATAATTTTTTTGCCACCTAGTGACATTTCAGACATATATTAACACTAAAGTCCTGCCTGCTTCAAGCTTTGGTTGAGGGTAAGATGCAATACAGGATCCTGCCCACTTCTGTGGGGGAAGAGGCAGAGAATTTAAGTACAGCTTGGTAAAGAAACAAAAATCAGATATGATAAAGAAATTATTTTTTACTCCTTTGACATACAACAGAAATATTTGCTTCACATGACATCTTTGCTAGAGAATACAGTTGCACTGAAAAAAATGAAGCCAGAAAGGCAATGATTAAGAAGGTGTGAAAAGGCAGACAAAATGCTTCATTTTTACCATGGAACTTCCAATGTAGTTAGTTGTGTGACAGCAAGTGACTTCATGCACTATTTCTGCATTAAATAAAAAAAAAAAAAAAAAAAGAAATAAACATTTATGTAACTTGACTTTTGCCTTTCTTTTGGTATATGTGCAATTTCAGTATGTTCATTTCCATTTCTGACACCAGTGCATTATTAATTAATTGCAACATGGTTTTCAAATTGCAGACTGAGGACTAGTGTGCAGTTAATCAGAATATGTATAAGACATTTTCCTTCATTGAAATGATGCCTGAGGTATTATATTCAAGAAAGCAAAGGGTGCTTGCTAATTTGGATTTAAGATAACTGTTCATTAATTGCTGTCTGTATGAGATACAGCAGAAGCTTTATTGGTTTTCTTGTAGCTTAAATTTTCTAATGAGAGTAATTAGGGAATAGGTTTTACTAAGTTCTTCATTTATTAAATATACCTGTTCCTTAGAAATGCCAGAGAAGCTTGTTACATGGATAATAGTCTTAAAGTAATTGAAGTTGATAGGAGCCTATCAGAATTCATTTTCTAGTGAGATAGTATTTACTCTGGTCCTGAGGGCTTGCTAGTTCATTTTCTGTGTAAGATTTTTGTTCTGTGTCTTGCTAGTTCATTTTCTGTGTAAGATTTTTGTTCTGTGTTCTTATCATTTGGGAACATGTCTGAGCAGTCAGCTAAGAACACCTCTCGTCAAAAGACTCACTTCATGTGGAAGCAGGACTGATTATTATTTGCTGCTCATTCTATTGCTCAGAGAAAATATGATGCCTGACATAAAACATCCACCTCTTCAAGCTTCAACAAACAATCTATGACAGGAGGCTAACTCATAGCTTAAACTTCCAGTTATTAGTTTCTGCCTCTCTTTCTTAATTTTGCTCCAGGAATTTACCAGTCAGAGTTTGCAGAGGAAAACTTTTTCTACATATAATTTTCTTGATAGATGCTGCCAGTGGAGACACTTCATATGGCAAGTAAGTCCAGAGATAAATAATTTAAACTCTGTCCCTGTACAGATACGCAGAAGGGAGGAGAAAGTGAGAAAAATGAGCTGTGTAACTAAAGGAGTATTTCCCAGCACAAGCTGAAAACATCAGGCCTGTGTCAGCAGCTTGCAGGGTGACTGACTGCAACTACAAGCACCAGGAGTGGGAAACGGTCTTTCAGTAAAATTGCTGAAACCGTCCCATAGAGCTGATGACTAGCAAGCTCGTCTGGGACTCCCCTCTACCATGGCAAAGAGATATCAGCAGCCTTTCTTTCACGGCTGGCTTTTTGCAAGGGAATCTGCAACCCCACAAAAACTTATCTCCCGGAGAACATATCCCTGGTAGATGTCCAAGGAACGTGATCTCCTGCCATTCCTCAGGCTGACATGATGGTCAGAGCAGCAAGAGGACCAGGTGACTGGATCAACTGTGCCCAGGTTATCTCTGAGAGCTCCAACAGACCTGATGAAAAAACCTTTTTGATAAGTGTTTGTCAGGTCCCATTCCCAAGCAAATCTGTTGCACCCATGGGCAAGGGAGATGGGCTTTCCCTTATAGTGGAAACTGCAGTGCATATTCACAGACTGACAGGACTGTAGTATTATTCTCCCTGCTGCTCTGAGAAAAGGCTTTCTAGTGCTAAACATGTTGACAAGTGATGTCAACATAACTAAGCAGGGCTGGGGCCAAGAATGTAATTCCATCTTTGCTTGCAAGAGCCTGAGAGAGCTCCTATCTTTGCTCATCTCCAGCATTACCAAGAACCAGAGATTTCAATTAATTTTAGATAGGGGGTTTTCTGGTTACCTGACTTAGAATAGAAATTTCACCTCCCTTCCAGCTTCCCTATAGGCCTACTACACCTCAGATTTGAAATCTACTTTTGACAAGTCCTGGCATTTGTATGCACTTCTTCCATCAGTAATTTCTTGCTGCTGAAAAGAAGATGAACTTTTAATTCAAGTTCTCTTTGAAAAGAGACATACAAGCTAATGACATTTTTGTTTCTGAGTATTATTCATGCCCAGTCAGGCACAATGTCATTTTACTCTTTTAGTCTGTTGCGTAGATATAGGATTGCCTCCTGCAAGCTTCTTCAAGATAAAAATAAAACATGCCTGGACCCCACTAGTTTGCCTAGTGATAGTATCTCATAGCTATTTGCCTACCAATACAGAAATTCTTCCACTTCAAGCACATACAGCTTGTATAAGAGTCAGTACAGGAAAAAAAATATCTGAAGGCATACTTCCGTGAGGGCTTACCTCACAGAATTCACACACAGCTAAACTGCAGAGAGGTCATACTGTTACAAGTGTACCTGAAAAACATCGTGTACCACAGGAAATTTACTATGGCTTTCATGTTTCACGAATAAAGACTCTTCAACACAGATATTTACCCTGACAGGAACCAACAAATCATTTAAATCCAAATCTAAACAATGCTACTCCAGGACACAATTTAGGATAAAGGCAGACATGGGAATCCCTACACAGACATTATTTATACACTTCAGTTTAAAACACTGAAGGCATCATCTTTAACCTTTTCAATGACTTACGTGAAACTGTGCTTCTGAAAAAGCCTACAACCTTCATAAGCCTAACAGTGGATGTAAAGTCTGTGTCCAATGATCTACAGACTGTAGTAGAGCTGAGTCAAGAGAGCATAAGAGCACAATCATGTGCTTAAGTGAGCATCCAGTCTCTAACAGTGGTTATATGTGGATATGAAAGTAATAAAAATACAAAGGAAGAAAAAGAAAAGGGCAAAACCAAGGATCGTAACCAGTTCATATTTCATTTACTTTACTTATCAGTGAGGTTCAGCATTTTCTGGCTCCGGATGTTCCTGTGATTTCTACATAGTCCAAAGCTGCTAAAGATACTAACTGTATGCACTACATATTTTTGTCCCCTGCATTCATTTCACTGGGAGGTTACGAGGCATAAAGTCTCTGAGACATGTGATTGTGCTGCAAGAGGTGAATACTTGGCTTCCACCTATTGCAATGTTTTCATCAAACTGAACTTCCTTCCTCACTTTACCTGTTGAGCAGACATACCTTTAACAAGACATTGCTTTCTCATTCCATGCTCAGGGCAGTAACATCTGCCTGTACACTATGCTTATTTTAGAAGTGAGCAGCCTTTTAATATGCCACTTTTGTTTGCTTTTCACCCTCTGAGCCTGGATGCAATATCTAATTTTATTTGATTAGTGCAATTTTTTCTTACTCAACTAGTCTGTACAAAGATTAGCAAATCTGAGCCTTTAATAAACTTCAAAACATTTTTCAGGTTGGGTTTCCCCTCTACTGCTGTGATTCCTTTCCCAAGTGTTTGTGATAGAAGCAGTTTTAAAAAGATAATTTCCAAAACCTCCAGTTCAAACTTTAATATATTATGTTGCAAATGTGAAAGATTTACTATTGCCATTAGAAAATTACCCTTTGACAAAAAGGTTTTATATGTTCCCTTCAATTTTATTTCCTTCTATGCCCTTGCAAAGGAAATAAAATAAAGAATAGGGACAGCTGATTGAAGCACAGTATGTTACAAAATAAGGCATTGTACATAATATGTTTTATCTTAACCTTTAATTCTAATGCTTGTTCATAACATTGTATTAGTGTTCTCTAGTGTGTTCTAAAAGTAATCTTTGTTAGAGCAATATATTATATAATGTGTTTTGTCCTGTCGTAATGCCTTTGCAACTTGAATACAGTAGTTGCAATGGTCTCAAGACTTCTTTAGCAATCTAGTATGTTCTCATTCATAGTTACAATTGAAAAAAAAATTCTGGAGGTTAGACTGAGTTTTGAAGCTATATTCACCCAAGGCTGTGGAAAAGAAAAACAGTAGTTGTTATATTATGAGATAGTTTGTGATTGCAGATTGCTAAGGCTGACTTGAAAGCAACCAGTTCAAACTGTCAGAAATAGAGGTGAACATGCATGAATTATTCCCCAGGCAATTCTAGATATACCTCTTTTCTAGAAGTCAGAATGATTTCCTATTTCATTAATCTAAAAATTGTCCTTTTCTGCAGTTGTTAAAGTGGTATCTTCTGTTAACAAAAAGAACTTTATCAGTTAGAAAGGAGTTTACTTGTTTAACTAAGTAACATTTTACAACTGGAATTTTCTGTCAGCCAGCATCTCATTAACACATACACAACAAGTACAGTAGTATAATAGAAAAAAAAAATATTTTAATTGGTATTTTACTTCTGTCATTAGCAACTTTCTTGGGACTTACTTTCCTGTAAGCCAGTATTATAGTCTCATCAAGAAGTATGTTACACTAAGCTCTGCATTGCTATTCAAACTGTCAGACTAAATCAAGACAAAGATCTAGCATATAATACTTAAATGTTCAGCTGTAGCAAAATTACAGAACAATAACTAACCTAGCTGTAAGATGTACTGATAACTGTGCAACCCAGTTTACTAACTGGCAAAGACAATTGTTTTAAATGCTTCACGTGGATAGTGTTTTTCAGAAATCAAGACAACACCCTGAACTTGGATAGTTCCTTCATTTTAATTGTCCAGATAGCATACTACTTTAATGTCAATCGTTAATCATGGGTTTTTCCACTTAACTACATCGAGAAATAATCAAGAGTTAATTAAACTATTGGTTTTTATTCATGGACCACTGCTATTTGAAGTTCTAGAGGCATGAAGCTTTCAAGTCATCACAAAATAGGATAAGATTTCCTTGACTCCTGGAGATCTCTTGACTAGTTGCCTTTATCAAAAGGCACAAGACAAAGTTCATCTGAAATAATATTGCTCCATATCCTGGCATTTGATGCACCCACTTTCATAGCTGGGAGAGAAAGGTCCTCTGCCTTGTCCTTCTCTTATCTTCTTAGATAACAAGCAGCCAAAGCCATTTTCTTCAAAACTCACGTTTCTCCAGAAACAGCTAATGTAAATGATATGTACTCTGCTTGTCAGGTTACCCCAGGTAACTTGACACCGTGCAAGTTTAAGGCTACGTTTATTCTAGGAAACAAGGGAATGAGTTCTTGATCACAACTTGGAAACATTACAAAAGTGCCTTAAAGTGCTTTTTTACTTAGGGGAAACCTAAATATATAGCCAACATTAATCTCTAGCTCCAGCTATCGTTTCCATTTGAGACATCCCTCAGCCACAGAAACAAATGACCAACTCAACTACAGCCTGTCTCGAGAGGGCTACTTTTAGATTTGGACCCCAGCTCCAGTTTTATAGCTCCCATTTCTCTGGGGGCATAAGTTTTCATTGCTATGGAAGCAAACAAATTTTCAAACAGTGCTTGGCATTCACTAGTATGCCAAGGAAATACTCTCAAAAGTTTGTCAGAGACTGATTCCCCTTTCGTCTACAGAGGGATGCTTGGCATGCTGTTACTTCTTCCCACATTCACCTTCTTTTAGAAAGACAGCTGACACTACAACATTGCAGTTATAATTAATGATTTGCAAGTTGCATGGTACATTTCTTATTGTACAGCAGATAAGGTTCTTTTGTCTACTAATTTTTACAGAAACGAAACATACCAGTGTAATGATGAATAACTAATACTTAATTTTAAATACTATTTTATCATAGATCTCATCTTAATTTTGCATTTCCTTTTCTGGACTTGGATTCTCTCTGTTTCTCTTAAAATTCCACTTATTAACTGTGTGTTCTTATGGCCTTAGTAATTTTTCACATTTACTTCTAAGTTACAGTTGTCGGAAGCCTAATAATGTATCTCTGAAACCTTGCCCACTTAATTCATTTCTTATTCATCTGAGAGAAAGGCTCAGAGCTCAGGGAAGTTGCTGTTCAATTAGCCCATGCCCGCCTTAACAGGGGCCAAAGGTAGTGTGTTTAACACATTTTGCAGTGGCTTCCTTCATCTCCACAGCTTAAGCTGACCTACCTTGAACTCTTCTCAGCTCCAATCTGGTTATAAATCAGTGTAACCAGACCTGAGAGGAGGTTTTGGTGGGTAACTGAATTACATGAAACCTCCATGAATTCTGTTTAGATCTTTTAACTTGTTACGATGAGTTAATTTTTTACAATAAAATTAAAGTCATGATTTAGTAATGGCATGCGTTGGATTGCTTCATTCTTCTCTTAGCTGATTGGATCTGTTATAGCTCCCTGTTTTTTAGGTACTCTATTTTAGGTGATTTTAGTATATTAATACATGGCATTGAAAATCTTGGTACTTGTGTAACATTTAGCAACAGATATATCAGTTACATTTATAATATAGAAAGCAAAAGTTTATTTGACAAAAAATAGCAGCTTTTAAGACAGACTATAAAAATAGCCAAACACTTTTTTAAAAATTTGAATTAACAATAAAGTCTTTCAATATTACTTAATGTAATTGAAGAACTTAAACTGAAATAGGAAAGCTTGAACTGGTCTCCAAATAGATTTTCTCTTCCTTTCTGGACAGGCTATTAACCACTATTTTCACTTCCTCATTTTCCTGCATTCCTCGGTTAGGAAGGGGTATGTTTATTCAGGGGTAATCTTTTCAGATATTCAGTTCACCAGGCTGATTTGCCGGTTTTAAACAATAAATGGACAACTACAGTAATAGTGACCATACTGCAGATCAGCTATGAGCAGCTGTTTTTCACTGTGTCCAATCTCATTAAGTATTGAGGTATACTCAATTAATGAGTATACATGAATTAATAATAGATATCACGGCTTTTAATCTAGCAAGTTCATCTTAAAAATCTTGTTGTAGTAATGCAACTACTTGAGTGAAAAAGCCATAGAGGTATCCTCATAGCTGTGCTAGAAGATATTCTACCTTTATTCCAAGTTGCACATACAGCCACAAATTGATTTCAGTACCAGTTCAGATTATATTAGGCATTTATGTTATTTCGTTGGATCAGCCTTGCACAGATATTCTTGTACCAGGAGCACTACTGCTCTCCAAGATGAGGGATCTTTGTGAGTGCAAAACAGTACATCTGGCATATTACCCTGTCAGCATTTAATGAAATGGAGGCTAGAAACCTTGTGCAAGTCTATCTGCTTCAGGAAGTGTAGTGTTCCTAAGGTATATAGGTAAGGGCCATTGATAAGCAGCAGCTGATTCTAAACATCCGTCCTTCATCCTAAGACCTACAGTTTTTTTCAGATAAAATCTTGAACAACTAGCAGACAAAATGTGTGCACACATGTTGTGAGAGGAGGGAAAGTGCAGGGACTCAATATTATAAAGAAGCAAAATGAATAATTAGAAGCAACAGTAGGAAAATAAGGTGGTTTTTAATATATATCCTTGCCTATAGCACCTCCTTGGTGCTAAAGCACCATTATGAGCCTTCCTTATAGGCCAAAGTTAACATAATACAATAAGGCCTTTCTGAAAGTGTACTAGCTTTTTAAAGGGTCACCTTCTTAAAGTCATTCCATGATTCTCTCAAGCATGAAAACTACAGAACATAAAGGCTATAATATGAAGGTAATACTGTAGAGGGAAAAGTACAGAATGGTCTTTTGAACTAGTCTGGTTACACTAGAATCACTGAACTAAAGGAAAGCATTTATCCAGGAATGGGCTGATATGAAGATTCTTAACTGAAATTTTGCTATACTGTGCTCTGAGAGGAATTTTCTGTTGCTTATTCTCTAGGAGTTTGAATATCACTATTCATTAACTAGCTTTTGTAAGTAGGAACTGCCTTTGGATTTTAGTATAATTAAGCTCATTTTGGGGGAAGCACAAATATGAAATTCAAATGGACTTTACAATCCTCACTTATTAAACACTCCTAAATGACATAATGCACTTATCTTAATATGAAGAAGATAAGACATATTTTAAAAGAGCTACCTGTTTGTATTGAAATCAACATACCTATAATTTCTACTTTCCTGAAGGAATGCATGACTATGGAGAACACAATGAAAATTAAGGCAATAACAATCTGGTAATGCATTCAGAAGGAAAGATAAAAGCAGAATAATCCATTGAAACTCTAGGTCTCCAGAAATTAAAGCTGTTTCTTCAAAGTGGGAGTAATACGGCAACAAACCCAACACATTTTTGTCTTCAGATTGCAAAGGAATCACTTATCTACTGATAGATGTTGGCAATAAAATAAGTATTTATATATGCATAGCACTGAGAATTCAAGTTGGAAAAGATAAATTTAAAAAGATTTGGCAAGTTGAGTCAACCTGAAGGGACATCCACTAGAATAAAGCTAGGTAAACAGTTTTTACTTAGAAATTGAGCCAAAAGTTAAAGGGAAGTGGAAGGAAAACTGAATGAGAGAACTATGCATTCAAGTTTGGGTTAGCAGATGACAAACATTTGCTTATTGAAAAGTAAAGGAGAGCTGACATAACCATTAAAACAATAGACATGACCAGTGAGTTCACCTAAAGGTTCTTTGGGAAGGAGAGTGCTAATTCTTCATAAAGCCTATGTAATCCCCAAACTCCAGATTCAAAAATGCAGCTCTTGTAGTCTTGTGAAAATGTATATGCGTTGATAAGGATCTTGACTCCTGATTGCAATTAATGGAGGGACAGAGCACAAGAAACAAGATTTTCCTTTCAGCTTTTAAAGATGTCCTTTCTTTTACATTCTTAAAATGATTCCAGTGCCTCCATTTGGCATTTGCCCTCCAAATAAAAAAATTCCAAAGTGAAGGTTCGACACCTTATTTTCAAATAGTACAAGAAAGCCTACATGATGTCCTCAACCTCCATTTTCTTCTGTGGACTGCTGAGCCATGTAACTAAATCTGAGCCTGTGAAAAAGGACATTATACTCGTTTTAGAGAACAAATAGCAAAGAATTTGATTTCTTAGTAGATGCAGGGAAAACAAAGAAATGCTTAGCAGAATCTACTAAATTTTCCTAACTGGGACAAAGTATGCTTGTTTCCAGTGTCTAAGTAGCAGATTATGATAAATGCATCTGAAAATCATGGTAGAGGGGAAAGGAAAGAACTCTATATTGAATTCAAGTCCCCTCCCATCTTGGAAATCTTAGTCAAAACTGTTTAGTTTTGGCATCACAAAACTGAAGTGACCATTGTTTAGAACTATGCAATTTTAAATTGTTCTGGAATGGAAAATGTGTAAGAATTTTACCTTTAAGAAAAAAGAAATTACAAAAGTCAGGAGCAAAATATAGGGAAAATCTCATGTAGAAATGAGGTTAATTCAGTGATTTTGAAGTAGACTTTTTGGAAACTATTTGAATAATAGTTGAGCTTTTTAGTGCAATATATTTTTTTTTGCATGTGGGAAAGGAAAAAAACCCTAGAAATAGAGTGCATTGGGTCTGTCAAAGCTGTCAGCACAGTGAGATCGCACAAATCCTTCCCTGATGGTACTATAGATGTGCTACTGCAGGGGATGTACTAATATGAAATTAAAACAACAACAAAAAAACTCAGTGGAAATTCTAGGATAAAGTTACTCTAATGTGACATTCCCATTTAAAACTTCCTTTTTAAATGGAAAAGTACTCCTTGTAACTGGGCATGGGAGGAGCTTTCAGCCTTTCCCTAGCAAGGTTCTGATTGTTGGATTATTTACAGTTTAGAAGAAAGAATGTAAATGTCTTCTGCCTTTTCGACACTTAAAGTGTCTTTTCATAGAGCCAGGAGTTATGTACACAGCCTCAGAAAGCAAAGTATGCTTTATCTCCTCACTCCTTTTCTCTTACACCTGCTTTCAGCTGTGGGGAGGGCTCAGGAATACTGGCCAAATTGGTTGCTAATTTAATAGAACTAACACACTTCTAATTTAAGCAACAAAGCTGAGTCATGGTTCATGTAACTGATTAGCTCTATTTCTCTCTCTGTTATTTACAACTCAGGAAAAAGAAGCCCATATGATGTTATTTCAAATGATGCTGATACTGAAGATCAGATACCTGATCAGTGGGGCCCCAACAGCAGAAATATCTTTAGCTGGAAAATTAAACTAAGAGATTATAGCTGTCACCGAAACAGGCTCATAGAAGTATTCTTATTAAATCTCACCACAGGACTGAGGAACTAATAGGTTAGCTAGCTCCTTAAATGGAAACTGCTAAGTTTCAAACCCAAGAATGAACCTCGCCAGTAAATTCTGAATTGTTTCTCCCACTCCAGCAAAATACAAAGATCCTGATTATTTACTTATCTGTCTATTCCTAATTGTGTGTCAATTATTGAATAAAACTCAAGCATGAAAATGTTATTCTGAGGCTCCCTCAGCCTCAGGCAAGTTATTTGATGTGCCACTGAGCATGTAGCCACAGTGTATTAAAGACAGGGTAAGTATGTGGAACTGGAGGAATGCAATATGCTGTCAGGTGATGCCCAGAAGTACCTCCTAGTGTTTTGTTTAAGAATAATAATGCAATGAAATATAAATAAGTTAGGGTAAACTGGTTTGTTGCAGAGTTTACCAGGAAAATGTGTCTCAAATCAGTTTCACAAATATGCTGTAGATTTCCAGAGCTGCACAAAAGCTCCTGAGATTAGGAGACTGCTGAGACAGCTGAAAAGAACTCATGTCAAGTTATTACATCTCCCTCTCTCTCTCTCTCCCCCCCCTCTTTCTCCATTTCTTCACTGAATTCATAAATGCAGGGCCAAAAAAAAAAAAAGAAGTGAGACAACATAATACAAAAGAGTTCTGGACATGAAAGATTCCTTTTAGGACAGTAATGGGCCAATCAGGGAAAGACTGCATCTAGCTGGTGAGATAGTCCCCTGAGCTTCTGTATGTGTGGGAAAAAACACATCAGGCAGTGGGTAAGTGTCAAGTTATCTGCTTTTAAAATCTTTCACAGTTTTCACTGTTGGTGCCATTTTTAATGAAAGTCTCTTGTATTGTGTCAGGAGAAGAAAGGAGAAGAGCTCTCATGCTGTTCAGGATGAGCTACACACGAATCAGTATTACAAATAAAGCTATATAGCTTAAAGGTTTTGGTGCAGATACTGCGTACATCATACAGGAGGGCAGCAGACAGGAAGGATTCTTGACTATACACAGGCTCCTGACAGTATCAAACAAGCCATGGCAAGGCTGCTCTTAGTTGTACTGCACTGCAGCACATAGCTGGCTTTGATTCCGGCTTCTGGGACTGAAGCAATGCGGATACTGTTGGTAGAATAACTGCATATGCAGAATAACTACTGCAGAGAAGAGTAAGCATCTCTTTGTGCTGTTATTTGCTGTTTTCCAACTTAGGCTAACTTTTAACACCCTGGAGGTGTTTAAAGAACGAATAGATGCAGTGCTTGAGGATATGGCGTAGTGGTTAGAGAGATGCTAGGAGAAAGGTTGGACTTGATGACCCTGGAGGTCCTTTCCAGCCGTAAGGATTCTGTGATTCTGTGTGATTCTGTGGTCTCAACAGTGATTATTAGTATGGTCACTTTGCTGGGGTCACGGCTTTCCTCTGAAGTGTTAGTGGAGTGAGAAGTACCTCCTGAGAGAAGCAAAGTCGTTCTTGCTTTACATATGTGATCAGATGCTGACCTAAATACAGACTCTTTGCTGAAGGGTGTAAGGAGCAGATTAGAAGACCTCTTTTCCTCTAGACCTGTAAGAACAATAGCCTGAGGAGACGGTACCCCATATAACTGCAGAATAGTAACCTTCCGCATATGGCCTCAAGGTCACACTAAGCAAATCACATAACTAGTCAGTCAAGATGCCACGCTATAACTACCCTCATGGAGGTTTTTCAATGAAGGATTTGTGAGAAAGTCAGTTGTCTTCATTGTAATCTTGTAAATAGGGTATCTTTGGGATAAGCAGGTTGTCTAAATACAGTATTGTAACGTACAACTCAGGGCTGTACATTTAGAAAGAAATTAACTCTGAATTTCCTAAAGATAGTTTCTGGCACATATTTAAAGCCTGTGTTATAAATTACGAGCAATTTTCTGTAAGATTTGTAAACCAAGCTTTGTTCTCAAAGTGAGAATCTTACTAAATGCAGGGTAGAACAGAGTGAAGTATGTGCTTTGTAGGAGCAGCATGAGATTAGTTGCATGCTAATGCTGAAGCAGATGGTTGAAATGAACTTAAATTATTACCAGTTGTGAGTGTAACCTACATGTACACAGGATCCTCTAGTCTTTGATAGGAAAAAAACCCAACAAACAGTGCGCTATTATATCTTCTCAAATATTCCTCTCTGCCATAAAATCACATTCATAGGAAAAAACCAAAAATCCATATACTTCTTCTAAACAGAATAAGAAAACAGGTTTAGGAATTTATTAAACACTTGTCACGTGGAGGAGGAATACAGCTTTTAATAGCAACTGTGTAGAAAAGGATACAGAGGAGAAAAAGCAAATCTCTAATAAAAGTAACTCTGGGTGATAAGAGTGCATACACATCCTCTCAGTCTGACAGGGTCCTAGGGGACACCTATTCCAGAGTGCCAAGGCTCCAACAACGCTCAGAGAAGGAGGAAACTTGGGAAATTCAAGGCAAAATGTCAGAGTGACAGTGAGACACTGAGGAACGTGCGTGTGCACTGAGGTGAAGTGCTTTCTGGAAAGCAGCTCAGAGCAGGGCAAACATGAAATCCAGAGTCAGTGGGAGGCACCAGTGTA
>JAVSBS010027642.1:67574-78262 GCA_033124195.1 Coracias cyanogaster
GATGCTAGGAGAAAGGTTGGACTTGATGACCCTGGAGGTCCTTTCCAACCATAATGATTCTGTGATTCTGTGTGATTAAAGATCTCTTGCATTTTGTAGTACTGGCTGGTATTAAGTGCATTACTAAAGGTCCTGTTGCAGTCTTTTGAATGTTAGGAGTAAAAGAAGAGGAACAGTTTAACAGTGACCTTAAAAAGAGAATCTCCTGCTCATGTGCTAAAGGTCAACAACTCATGTGAGTGACTTCTCTTCAGTTTCCCCACAGAAAAGTACCTTGGTGTGCACATCACAGGGAGCCCTGGTGGCTAGCCAGGTGTCATGCTCTTGGATATGGAGGTTATCAGCCCGTTACTTACTTGCATCCAATGCATATTATTAGCAGCTCCGTACCATTAAAACCAGGCACATGTTACCAAAGTGATCCAAGTACAGTGGGAGTATAAAGGTGCCTAAATCAATCACTGCAGATATGCTGCAATGCGCTGTGGACTGTGATAGAAGGATTGCCAGGAATGCCTAAGGTAACCAACACCAAATTAGCTGACTGTTCCTCCAGAAACCATTGCATACAGTGAAATGGAGTGCTAAATAAAACAGTTGAGATAGAGACCTGTCATGCGCACAAAACGTGGTCACAGTGACCAAAAGTCAGTCAGGTGTGCCTAAATCTCAGGACTCTGCTCAGAAATCCTGGACACTGTTCTGATGCAGGGATTAGCAAACAAAAGACATTAGAGAAGTCAAAAGTTCAAAAGTGCATTTCCACATAGTTCTCCATTGTTCTTGTCTGTACGTTTAATTTGTTCCCTTTCATTACTCCAGCTTTTTTTCCAAAGAAATTATAATTTAATAGTGAAGGTCATAGAAACTATTTTGATCCAAGATATCCTTTGATTCACTTGTATTCTACAAAGGTTACTAGCTTCTTTCTTCTCCTCATTGCTTATTCTAACGTGGATAAAAGCAATAATATTTTGTTTTTATTCTGATAGGGCCAGATTATCACAGCATTGCTAAAGAGAAAAAAAAAATGTTAAACAACAAATGGTCTTTGGTTTCTCTACCACTATAGCAAAAAATGATAGTAATATAGCTCATTTAAAAAAAAAAATTATTTGTTAAATGACATACACAGGACATGGCCTTTCCCACATGCATGATTTTGGATGTAGACTTCATTTCTTTCCTTAAACACTTGGTAGTATTTTATTAATGTAATTTCTTAAAACTTTCTTAAGGCAATCAAAAAAACCTCCACTGTTAAGACAATTAAAACATTTGAATGAAGAACTGTGAGATGATGTGCTGGTTGCTTTCCTCCAAGTTACTCTGCCTCCTTTTTTCTTTACCCCACTGGCAAATGCTGCAGATTGAGGAGACTGGAAGGAAGGAGAGACTGAAGTTAATAAAAATTATAATTAGCAGTAGACATCAGCATGCATATACAGAAACTGATTTTAAGGAGATTTTCATTAAAAATTTAAGTAGAGTCAAGCCTGATTATAGTCCTGTAAAAGCATAAACAGGGCTGTTTTCAACTTGTTCTTAGTTTCAACTCTGCGCCTGCTTGCTTGGTTTAGAATTATTTATATGTTATATTTCACAGCCTGAAGCCTCTTTTTCAATTCTTTACATGTACTTTACTTGCTTGCTTCCAGTACTTTAACGTTTTTATTGGTACATTTAGTAGTTACAGGCCTTTAAATGAAAGCTATCAAAATGTCTATATCAGAAGCATTCTCATTTTATCAGATGAGCACAGTATGAGGTCAGTTCACACTTCCACAGAGCTTTGAAGGTGATCAGGATCAATAGGAAAATCAGTGTTAGTTTCTTCTGCTCTTCTTCTATATGAACATATTTTACCAAAGGATTTTTTCTGGCAGTTGGTGCTTTCTGTACCACTAGCACAAGTAAACTTGAACTTGTCCTTGACTTTCTTACATGAAGGCTATTCAGGCTTTTCCAAATCCAGTCTAGTTGGCTTGATTTGCATAACAAGATGGATTTAAAACTTCGTTATTTCACAAAAATTACCTGTTTATCTTTATTCAACAACATGGACACAAAGTGAAAACATATGGAGCTTATATCAAACATGTCCAATATCCAGTTTGCTGTCAATTGCCAAAGTGAGTTTTATAAAAGCCCAGAGAAGCTATGAACTGTTGTGAAAGGCTGCCTAGGCTAGAGGTCCAAGTCGCCAAGCATCCATGCAAAATGACAGCTTTCTGAATTTTGCTTCTATTACCTATCTCCAATTTGTTAAACAAGTACTTCATTTTGTATGACCTGCAGTGCTTTCTATGAAAAGTACAGATTATAGCCCTAGTTTAATCTTTTAAGCTTATAATTGCCAATAAACAACTCTTGGCTCATTTGACTTCTTGACATATTAGCAGACTTTGCTTTATTTCCAAGTCTTATTTGAGCTTACCACCAGTTCACAGCTGCTGTCAACAGGGTCCCTTTTGATAGTGGCTCTGGAGAAATAACTTCAGGGTTTTACAAGCAAGGCTTCTGAAGAGCTGCACCAAGATAATGATCCAAAAGGGTTACAAGGTCACTGAGGTCTGAAGACCTGAACAGATTGAGGATGGGACTTCATGCCCACAGACAGTAGGATGGTCATCTACAGATTTATCACAGGAGGCTACCAGAGAAGCCCAGTGACATCACTGAAATTCAGGCACAGTCAAATGTTTTGTACAAATTTTATATTGCAGAAAACCAGCCATGGAAAAATACCAGTGTCCGTCAGTCCAGCAAGCAGGGAAAAGGTCAGAAAATGATTCATTTGCTCACCAGACCCAAGGGCGAGCCTCAGGTGATGATTTTAGTCACAATAACAGAAGGACAATATTTTCTAATCTGTGTAATCAAGAATCTAATCCTTTCTCTTTGCTAGTATAAAATGGGAGGTTTTTCACTGTAAGCTTGTGTAAATGTATAAAACAGACTAAAATAAAACTGACAGGCAGTAAGCATTCTCTGTTTTCCCAACACTACAACATGCAAACCCTCAAGGACTGGCAACTCAAAACAAATTAGAGACTCTCAAAGGTTGGTCTGTCTCTCCAGAAAGGGACAAGAATCATTTTCAAATAAAAGTTCATAAATAATTCTGATCTCCAGCTCAACTACTTACTCATTACTTGGTCAAAATCTCAAAAAGTAAGCTTTACTGTTCCTTCAGAAGAAACATGTCCTGCTCTTTTATTAACTTTTAGAATATTATTAAAATAGTAGTTGTTAAAATACTAACTTCTAAACTTTGGAGTTTATTTAGGTACCATCTAAAGGACTGTACATCGGTGCTCACACTGAACATGATTGCTACTTAAACAGGAACATGGCTAAAAACTCTTGTGTTTCTCCTCTTCTTAGGTATCAATACCATACTTGTGCACCTCATATGATATAGCCCACTGCTCAAAACCCACTTGGGAAGGCTGCACTTTAGGATTCAGATTCCACCTTTCAGACCTTTCTAGACAGTTGGGTGACCTCTAATCTTTTTATTCAGTTGGTCTTTCATTAAAAGCTTGGGATTGCCAATGAATGAGTAGGAAAGAAAGGGTTACTCAGGATTGTTAGCCTAGCTGCAGGCAGAATTTTCTTCCAAAACATGGGAACAGAGGAGCAGATGTGTTGAAAGGGGATGTGTTCTTATGAACGGTACCATATTCATGGATGACTTATTTGGTGGCTCCATCTTATAGTGTCAGAAGCTATTTTTGGTAACATATCTCCTTTCAGCTCTATGCTAATAAGCCCTCCCAGTCCAAGTGTGTTTTTTCTAAGGTTAGTGCATCTAGTAACTTCTGCTGGCACAACAGGAGCTTGAAACTAGTGAGACAGAGAAGAAGGGTTTTCCAGCTTTAAGTTTTTTGGACCCTGTATTTATTTCCTCTGTAGAATGCAATCTAAGATACCCTTTTAGACTGTGCTAGAGTGGGTGAAGATGAAGAAAGACAGGGTTTAATCTGCATTTTGTTGTTTTCTTTTTTCTTTAAGTGAAGGAGGCACACCATGCTCAAGAAGAGAAAAATACTAGTCAGGACATTATCATTTATGATTTTAGGGAGCTGAGGTGATATTGTCACTGCCCATAAATTTGCTCTCTGTTCATATACATGGATATGAAAGTCCTTCTTGTGTATCATTCCTACATCAAATTATGGAGATTGGCTGTCACCTTCCTAAAATCTAATCTCCCATTGGGATTACCTTCCCCAGGTAGGTGTTACTCACACAACTACCAACAAGGTCAGCCTGCCTTTCTCTCCATCATCCCCTGTGGCCATGCACCATAAAGGGATCCCTGAAGAGGCACAGGAAGCAGTTTACTTTCCTAGACCCCTAAAAAACCTCCTTGTCTTTACCCCCAAATTGAAAAGACTGGTCACAAATTTGAACACTTGTGTGAGGAAGCCTCCAGTCTGCTATGGTGAAATGCAAAGACATCCCTTCTTCTTTCTGCTCTGAATAGGCAGGACACAAGCAAAGAGCACTGCACTGCTCCTGACAGATCTGACCCTGCTTTTCACCAGCCTGCTTCACAGGAGCTATGAAGTTGATCCTTGGAGCAATTTCCTACAGTGGTGCTGGGAAGTAGCACGGATATTTTTCTAATGTGGAGGCAGTAAGCAACGTCAATTTTTCTGACTTCATCAGTTTGTATTATATATTTACAGTAAAAGTCCTAAAGAATATTTGAAAAGCTGCCTGCCTTTGCAGCAAGTTGTATTTCAGAAATAAGCACAGATAGATCTGTCTTCAACTCAGCATGCTGTTGGGAACCAGGGTCATACCTGAGGCCACTAGCAAGTATCCTGAGGTCTTAATCCCTAAGTGTTTGCAATGGGACACTTTGAAATAAAGGCTGTACTAATTCCTGTGCCTTTAAAAAGGGCTGTAACTTCTCTATCGTCTTAAGTTATGCTTATTTCAGCTCAGAAATCCTAAATCAGAGTCACAGAATGTTAGGGATTGGAAGGGACCTCAAAAGATCATCTAGTCCAGTCCCCCCGCCAGAGCAGGATCACCTAGATCAGGTCATACAGGAAAGTCTGGTTAGTTCTTCTCTAGATTTCCCATTAGGTTTTGCAGTAGTTGTCCAGCCCTCATGTTTCTAGCTGAGTTTTGTTCCAAGTCTTAAGTACTACCTGCCATAAGAAGGTTGGAGTCACAGCCCTGTGTCTAATGAACATGAGCAGAAGTGTTATAGTATTACATGAGATATTTTTATCACTTCCATAGTTTTACAAAAAGCAGATGTTCTTTTCCGTATGCTTTTCAGATGCGGAAAGAAAATAACAACAGCAAAAATTTCTTTTGCCTGGGACAAATGCTAAGCAGTGACATCAACTTACTCTTAAGCCTGAAAGTCAGATGGCTGCACCCTTGGAGATCCATACAGAATCTCTTTACCATTACATTTCAAGTAGTAAATTTTTTTTTAAATAGTGACTTTCTAATGAGAAACAGCATGTAGCATTGTTAAGCTTGATTAGGCAAATTTAATTGGCTATAGTTAATGTATTTGTGCAAAAGACAAATACTCAGCTTAAACATGGTTCTTAATCTTTCAGTAATTTAGAGCAATTTAACTAACCATGAAGTCTTTAACTTTTAATGGGCTGTATTTCAAGTAACTTCCTCTTTTTTTCTCTTCAGCTGTCTCTTAAACATTGTATATTTCCATTTTTGACAACTGTAACCCCCAGTTTTTAAGTTGCATAGATCTGGCTGTATTCCTTTCCTATACACCCTGATATGAAGCACATCTTTTATGACTATCCAGCATTCTCTAGTTTAGAGTTTTACCATTCTGGATTATAGGCCCCCCAGATGTAATTAGTTTCTCAGCACACCAGTAGTGTTTGCCTTGATACTTATCTCTTTCATCTCCCTGTTCATTAAGCTGCTGCATTCACATTGCTCCTTCCACCATAGGAGTCTGCAAGAACATCGTAATCAGAGCAATTGAACCTTATACCATAGAGCTATATCAGTTTAATGTATTTGTTTGAGAAGTATTTTAACATTTCTAATTATCCCTTTTCCCTCAGGAACTTATCTTCCTTTTTCCTGAATTCGGTCTGCTTCATTCCCAGTCTGGCAGTGCTCAGTATAGAGGTGGCAATTCAGCAGGACACTCAATATTTAAATAGTCAGCTACAAGCATCCACCAAACAACAATGGTCCTTAAAAGCAATTGCTTTCTTTCTTGTTATTTCATACTTCCGTCCTAGCTGTTATGGCACACCTCAATATGTGTCTACTCTGGCTCCTCAATTCTACTTATTATTTCGTCTCAACAAATACCAATTACTTTTGTTCTGTTCATGGTTCTCCTATTTTTATCTTATAGGCTTGTGTTAATTCTCACTTAATGGTTAAAGGTGCCTAAATGCCTTCTGATGACTGTAATTTCATTTTCTATTGTATTTTATCAAATGAACACTTCAGTCAATCAACTTAAACCTCATATTGTTTGAAGCATGCACTGGGGATGCTAAAGAACAAACAGTTGTCTGAAAAAAAGGGACCCTGCTTCAACTTATTCTGTATATTTCAGCACTAATCACATCCTAATTGAAACCAAATTAAAACTTAGAGAATTTTTCTTCATTGTTATTGAATGCGATGTCCATGACTATGGCTTTTGAAAGTGCATCTCTAGTTTTACAACTAAACAAGGCAAAGCTGACTGTTGTAAGGGACTGAAGGCTTCAGTTAGCTAGATCTGTCCCCTTGTCCTCAAAACAGAGCACAAACATGACTTTGCTAAAGGGTAAAAGTCCTCTAAATTTCCAGTGTTAAAAACAACACCATGTATTTTTTTTTCTTTTGCAATTAAATAAGGAATAAGCAGTACCAATGTACATTTAGTGAACACAGTGGCACCCAGGTTACTAAATGATGTATCATTACTCGTGTTTTGTATGGTCCCATTATTTTCAATCTACTTCTTGTAAACCATGGGAAAAAGTATGTTCTACAGCATGTTCATCATAAAAAAAAACTCCAGGCATCAAATTCAGCTTATGCTATAATATGCTCAGGATCAAAAACAGCTCTATTCTCTCTTCTCACCTTTGCTCTCTTTTGTCATATATTTTTAAATGTACCTGCATATTAGAGACATATAAGCCTATTATTTCTGCACGCTTTCATTAGTTTATTAAATAAAACTCCCAGATATTATGCTGGTCATCCCTATGCTTGTGTAAATGAGCAACCTTTTGAGGCAACAGTGCATAAGTTTCTCTAATGAGGCTGAAGAATTCTCCTAACTGCAGTGTACAGTGCCATTATTGCTTCATTCTCTATAAGGAACACCTTTCGCAAATTCTAGAATTGTCTGTAATATCTTTTGCTACAGCTAGTCTTTCCTCCTTTTATGCTATTATAGACTGGGACTCTCAGTTAAAAATATTGCCTATCATGCAAGTACAAGGCCTTGCCTTTTGTACTGTGAATTCTATTCCAGTTTTTGCTATATCAATTTTGTGCAAAATATTCCACTTCTCTTTTCTATTAAAGATGCCTTCAGGCTTTGTTTTGGTACCTTTCATCAACATGGTCCTGGACATTTTGCCAATTTTTTTCAATATACATGTTTACTAAAGTCCCATGACTGATGTTTGCAGAACTTAACTAGTTAATTCCCTCCGACATTCCTAACACTTACCAATTTTTTGTCATCAGTAAGGATCACCTATTTTATATTTCTAATATTAATTTATTTCTTTGCCTGCCCTGCACCTTTTTGATTTCACTGATTTGCCTTATTGCACACTGAAAACTGCCCTGTGCCTGAAATATAACTCATGTTCATTCCTTTGTTTACACGGCACAAAAATTGCCCCCAAAAATTTCCTTTCAAGTGTCCAGCTTCAACACCTAATTTTTTACCCAGCTTGAAAATACAATGGATTCTTTGGTAAGATTTGGGGGTTTTAATCTTTACTCTTAGTTTAGAAAGAATTTCAGACTTTTCTTTTGATAACAGCACTCAAATTTATGGTAGAAGAAGAATTTACATTAACAAAACTTTTGTATATTATACTTTTTTCATATGCCACTTCACAAAAGAAGTGCTTCATTAATGATCTTTGATGCCTGTGAAGGAAAATCTCTATGCAACTCAGCCACATCAAGGTGCTGTAAAAAAACAAATCCTCTAAGTGACCTATATGTTTCCCAAGAGAAATAATGAACATCCAATGATTCATTTTCAAATAGACCAAGAAACTGTTTTGTGTCTTGTTTAGAGAGTTAATAGGAACTCAATAGGTCAATTAAAAACATCTGATGTGGATCACTGTTTCAGTCTTTAAAGTATTAAGAGGAAAAACTTGCTTTATATTCCTGTGTGGTGTCATTGCATAGCCTATTGCCTGACACTTTAATGCTTTCCATAGTCCAAGGCTATTTGAAGGTTACCGCCAGGCTATTCTTCCATTTGCTGCCTTCTTCATATCTTTAGTTAAGCACTAACATACAAACCCTTATTTTAAGATATAAAATCAGATTAAATTGTGCAGCTGCTGCTTTTTAAAGAACTCTTCATTCTGTCAATCCATTACACTTCACACTTTGTCAAAAGCAAGTGATCCTTAGGCAGTCCAAGTATGTAAGTGTATATGTTAGTGTATAGTTTTGAATTCTGCATTTTCTTAAAAGACTGATACCAGTGGATTTTCTGTTAGCAAATAGTTGGGTATTATCAAGCATTTTTTCCTTATTTGAGTTTCCTGTTTAATCTCAACCTGCAACATGAGTTACCTTGCGTGTTTCCACTAACTGAGGTAAAGTTTTGTATACAACTGGTGTTTATTATAACATCAGCTCTAGGTACCCCTTGTAAAAATAGACCTCACCCACATGATGTAGAAACTTGTTAAGCAAAACAGTATTCTGAACAAGTTAACTATTAAAGTGTTGCACAGAAAGCAAAATGAGTTATTCTTATTGAAGAATTGTCACATGTTCCTTAAAATAAAGGGGGAAAGAGAAAAGATATCCATAAAAGTTTATTTGGACTCCACAAATTCAGATACACTTTTAGAAGATCATGCTGTGGTTTGTACCGTACTTTTCAACCTACCTGACCCATTGTGGTCTCCAAGGTTAATGGAAAAATAGCCTCCCCTTAAGCAATAAGTTCCCTCTTCTTGACAGGAAGCATAACCTGTCTGCATTTGAACTCCTTCATAGAAGTGGATTTTCCATAAATCTATCAGGATTATATATTCAGCATTTTGTACAAAGGATGAATGTGGAGCCACGTATTTTCAACCAAAAGCATGAAAAAAAATAAGCAGTTTTCCCTTTATGGGTAGTACCTTTTCAATTTTTACTGAATTTCCAGATACTATATGGCAGAACTGACTGAGCGGCCTTCATCTGGCAGCCCTGCCACCATTTCTATCAGCTTGAACTCCTTCATCTGAGGATGAGACAACCTCAGGACCCCTGGAGGTGTTCAAAAAACGTGTAGACATGGCACTTCAGGACATGGTCTAGAGGTCCATGGTAGAGGACATAGAGGTCTTTTCCAACCTTAATGATTCTATGATTCTTCACTCTTCCAGACCACCAGAACTAGGGGGCTCATGCCAGCTCCCTTGTTCTATTGATGGCCACCCAGTAATAAAGGGCTCACCTTCTCATTCCTCCTGGCACAGTTTGCAAGTGTGGCTCCCTTCTTGTAGCCTCGGCTACAACACTAGGAAAACACCACAACTCTGCCAGGTTCCTCCCCACTGCCTGGCATGCCATATTCATCTATGTACTTTGTGTACAAATATTAACATTTATGGGTTAAGTATCTTATCGTGTATCACACAGTCTCATTGTGTGATAAAACAATGAAGGTTTGCATTTCCAGTTCTTTTGTCCTTCCGACTCCCAGGACCAACCTTCTATTCATTCTTGCTTTTCTCAGTTTACAATGTGCACTGGAAAACCTGTTTAGCTAGTTTTTCAGTTTCTTCAACAGATTAACTTTTCTGTTCCTAAGCCAGTATGAAGCCTGCTTTACGGCAGCACTATTCTGTCTGCTTGCTCACTAAACCTTGCAATAGGATCGATTACACTCAAATAAACTGGAGAATAATGGCAGAATATGCGTTGTTTGGTGGTCTGACTCCTGACCATGACTTCCTTCTGCATCAAGCTCCCTTGTATGTTTTTGTAGAACAAAGAAATTAGTATTCCAATTGGAATAAATGGCTATATCTCTTTTCCAGTTTTTACTGGAGATTTTAATGTATCCTCTTAGAACTTGTCTAATTTTCCCTTTTTCCCCAGTCAACAGCTTTCATGCCAAGCATTAAATGACAATAAGTGGCATATTCTGGCATCCTGAACAATACAGGATTATTTCACAGGCAGCCTGACTCCTTACTCTTTTTCTGAGCAGGTTTCTAGTGAGGCCATGTTACTATCCAAGCCACAGGCTTGGCTGGGATGGACTTGGATCCATGCCATAGCCCAGGGGTTCTGCCCAAGTGACTAACAAGTGACACAGAAGACTGCCACCACATTTAGGATGTTGGCACTAAGCTGCTCCTGCACAAAGGTGCTCCCATTTTGCTTGAATCATAGAATCACAGAATTATTGAGGCTGGAATAGACCTCCAAGATCATCAAGTCCAGCCTATGACCCAACACCA